>SNQJ01S0146457.1:0-23912 GCA_010110895.2 Picea sitchensis
CTAAATATTCCAGCACCAACTGGATGGAAGCACCAACTTCCTGAATGTTCTAGCACCAACTGGATGGAAGCACCAACTTCCAGTTACACAGGCTCCAACCTGTATAACATAGAACACTTGTTCTCCCTAGCACCACCCTGCCACCCTAGTTTCTCTGGACACAACCAGATGGAAGCTACAACTTCCTGTGTTCAAGCTCCCACTTGAACCTCTTAGGACAACAGTCCTCCCGAGCACCTCCCAACCACCCTTAAATATCAAATAATGAATACACAGACAACTTATGCAGATAAATCTCTTCTTACCATTCTTTTTCTGTTCTGTAATTCTTCTCTTTCTCTGTCCACCCAACAAGTTTCCTCTGCATCANCAATCTCCTACTTGAACCTCTGAGGACAACAGTCCTCCCGAGCACCTCCCAACCACCTTTTAATATCAAATAATGAATACACAGACAACTTATGCAGATAAATCACTTCTTACCATTCTTTTTTCTATTCTGTAATTCTTCTCTTTCTCTGTCCACCCAACAAGTTTCCTCTGCATCACATTGTTCTGTCATTCTGCTCTTCTTCTGCTTGCTCTATCATTCTACTCTGCTTCTACTCTATCGTTCTGCTCTGCTTCTGCTCTCCATTTCATCACATTCTGGACCTCATCTATAATGTCACACCACGCATGTCCTTCTTACTGTTTGATTCTTTTTCCCTTCAGAACGGCCAACCCAACACAGTCTGTTTCGTCTCATTTTATACACGTAGGCACAACGTTTCAACTTCCTAACTCCTTGGGCAAACTAATGACAACTGTCCAGCCAACCAAAACACCAATGATCGACAACTAATTTTCAATCATGAGTTTTACTAACAGATGTGAAACTGAAAAAGTTAGATGTGCGTGGAAGGACAGTAACCCTACGATCACATTCAAACCTTATCCTCACCGTTGGATATTCTTCATTATTCTTGCCTTTTAAATCGAGTTTCAGCACTTGCATACGCTAGCCCTCCTGAGCTTATCTCCCAGTCAACGTGACCGTGACTTCGTGACCACAATCTTACCCTGTCAGGGCTACGAGGTTTGTGATGCCTCAATGCATACACCCGTGTGAATCCCGATCGTCCAAATCCCGACGATCCTTTCATATGCTAGCCCTGCTAGCTATAGGTCTTGGCCCATATGACCGTCAACACATGACTTCGGTCAAACCTCTCATCGGGGTTTCGACATTTTCGATGTCACCATGCACACGCCTACAAAATTCTCGATCCTCCGATCCCCGATTCTCCGATGAAGGAAATCAATGGTCCAGATCTCATTCTTTCTTTAACAGCTATGATCAAATCGCGAAATCGCATATCGTGATTTTGGGGTTTTCGTTGTCAAGTGGATTGGACATTTCAGAGTCCCGATCCCTGATTCTCTGATGAAGAAAATCAACGGTCCATATCTCATGCTTTCTTTAACGACTGAGATCAAATCGCGAAATCGCATATCGCGATTTCGGAGTTTTCGATGTCAAGTGAATTGGACATTATAAAATCCCGATCCCTGATTCTCCGATGACAAAAATCAACGGTCCATATCTCATGCTTTCTTTAACAGCTGAGATCAAATCGTGAAATAGCATATCGCGATTTCAGAGTTTTTTGAAGTCAAGTGAATAAAATCCCGATCCCCGATTCTTCGATGAAGAAAATCAACGGTCCATATCTCATGCTTTCTTTAACAGCTGAGATCAAATCGCGAAATCACATATCACGATTTCGGAGTTTTCAAAGTCAAGTGAATTGTTCATTATAAAATCTCGATCCCCGATTCTCTGATGAGAAAAACTCTGATGACGCCCGATCCTTTTCCACTTGTCCTTGCAGATGGACGGTCCCTATTCCTCTGGGAATTCGAGACTTTCGATGTCTCGATTCACTTGTCACCGGGATCCCCGATTTCCCAATGGGCAATATCCCGATGACTTGTCCAGGATTTCTCCTCTGCACAGTAGAGCTTAACTCCTGCGCGACTCATATAGATCCAACGACTGTCGGGTTTTCTTCTCAGATCCTANTCTCCTCCTGATTATTGCTACACTTCTATTCATTGCTGTTGTCATCACTGCAACCACAACTGTACTTTCCATCAATGACAAGTATACGCTGATTCGCTGTTTGTTAACTGAAATTACCAACACAATGCATGTAAAAAGAAGAACTGTCAATTTCTAGGTAACTGTGTCCTTCCCTCCAAGATGACTTCACAGAGAATGGAAATTCTACTTAGTGAAGGTCTTGGTGAAGATCTACATCGTCTATTATTATGAAGGACAAGAATGTAGGTCGATGATCCTCTCGTGTAATAAGTACCAAATGTAGTGCATGTGTTCTCGATGTGATTCATCCACTGCCTCTGAACTGGATCTTTGCATAACTTCATGGTGCTTTAGTTGTCACACCAGATGAAAATCGAACAATGAAACTAAATGCCCAACTTAGTGAGAAAATGTTGTAGCCACATAGCTTGAATGGTTATGTTAACTACCCCTCTACACTCTACCTTTGCTGAATATAGAGCAATAGCAACCTGCTTCTTGCTCGACCAACAGATAGGCCTAGAACCAAGACTGAGTGAGTAACTAGATGTGGACTTGTGATCAATACTATTGCCAGTCCGGTTAGAATCAATGAACTCGATGAGATCCAATGTAGAGTCTGCTGCATAATGAATCCAAAAGGTGATGGTGCCCTGTACATATCGAAGGATATGATTTGTAGCCTTCCAATGTAGCTCATGTAGCTCCTGCATGAACCTGGAAAGTACGCCAATTGCATAAGAGAGATATGGTATGGAGTCTATGAGATACAAAAAGCTCCCCACTATCTGTATGTTTAGTGTGTTGTCAACCAGTGGAGTGTCCCCACCATCCTCAAGTTTGAATCCTAATAGGAAAGGAGTTGGAGCAGAATTGCAGTATGTCATGTGAAATCTCTCAAGGATATCTCATGCATACTTGGCCTGAGACAGTTTGATTCCTGATGCATATTGAATGATCTCGAGTCCAAGGAATAAATGTAGCGGACCCATGTTCGTCATCAAGAACCTGTCATTTAGAATCCTCTTTACTGCATCAATCACTGAAGTCGAGCAACCGATGATCAACGAATAATCAACGTACATAACTAGGAGTAGAAGCGAATCAGCCGTCCTGAGCATGCAAACATTTAGGTCTGATTTAAAATGTACAAAGTTCTGTGACAACAAGTAGGAGTCCATATTGACATACCATGCCCTCGAAGCCTGCTTGAGGCCATAAAGATATTTCTTTAGTCAACAAAACAAAGATGAATCCTGCATAAATCTATGAGGCTGCTCCATATAGATCTCCTTAGAGATATCACCATGAAGAAATGCATTCTTCACATCCATTTGATGGACTTCCCATCCCCTGGATGCCGCAATGGAAAATTCCAAACATATGGAATCCATCTTCGCTACTGGAGCAAAGGTATCATCATAGTCAATGCCATGCACATGCTAAAATCCTTTGGAAAAAAGCATGGCTTTGTATATGCTAATCTGTCCATTCACTGTGCTCTTGGTCCTATAGACCCATCTGTACCTAAAAAGTTTCCTTCTAGAAGGAAGGGGAACCAGATCCCAAGTCTGGCTCTCAAGGAGGGAGTTGTACTCCTCCTGCATGGTGGATTCCCAAAAGTGATTTCCAGCAGCCTCGCCATAAGACTGTAGATCTAAAGACTGAACCAAGAAAATATTCCTTGGTGGAAATGGTTCAGTGGCAGTAAGTGCAAGAGGAGGCTCCTCGAAATTAGATCGAGTCCTCTTAGTATTGAATGGATCACCAACAAGATCCCCTGCATCCTAAAGAGTAATCTGGGCACACTTGGGCCTCTTCTCTGGCTCTACATCTACATCTGGATGCATTGAATCTACAATTGACTATACTGACTCTATATCTAGACCATATGAATCCTCTAAATCAGAACTCTCATTTGATGAAGAGACTTCATGTGCATGATCATCATATAAGACATGTACAAGAATAAAGGCGTCTGCATGTGGCTGCTGAGGTACATGCGAGACACTTTCCTCGAATTGGACACTTCTCTCAATGATGAGCCGGTCTGAGGAAAGATCAATAAGTTTGTATCCCTTCACACTGTCAGGGTATCCAATGCTCTATGGATCAAGTGCCTTCCTCTTTTCAGAGGGAATCCAGGCCCATGCACATGAACCGAAAATATGAAAGTGGGTCACTTCCGGTTTGAGGCTGCTCCAAGCCTCATAGGGGGTCTTATCCTTGATATATATATGGGGATATATATTTTGGATGTAGGTTGCACAATTAAGGGCTTTGACCCATAATATTTGTGGAAGTGACTTTGCATGTAGCATGCAAGATGCCATCTCTTTTAGAGATCCGTTTTTTCACTCAACAACTTCGTTTTGCTGTGGAGTATAGGGAACTGTGTGCTACAACTGAATCCATGCCTCATGACAAAGATTCTGGATCTTATGATTGACATACTCTCCCCCATTATCAATTCATAGGAATTTGATTTTCTTTCCTGACTGTCTCAACTAGGGCTTTGAAATCTTTGAGGTGCTGAAAGACCTCTGATTTTTTCCCAAGAAATAAAATCCATGTGAAAAGTGATAAATCATCAACAAAAATGAGCACGTACCTCACTTTTCTGATTGATGGATGTAGAAAAGGGCCCATGAGGTCACTATGGATAAGATCTAAAGGAGATGAATCTCTTCGAGTCTTTCCTTTGTTGAATTTATCTTGAGGGTGTTTTCCAAGAATACATTCCTCACAGATTCCTTTGGAGAAATGGATGTCTGGTAGACCATAAACCAATCTTTGCTTGCTAGGTTTTTTCATATATATATATAATTCAAATGCTTGAACTTTTTGTGCCATATCCTACTGCATTCATCAACATGGGTAAGTATTAAAGCATAATCTGGTTCAATAAATTCAGAAAATGTATACAATCTAGATTGATGATTTACCACACCGGTAGCAACCTTGGAATTGGTTTGCATGTCATATATGTCCATTGCATTAGGTGTGAATATGAATTTATTTCTGGTGCCAAAATTCGTCATCTGATACATGGAGAGAAGATTGACAAAAAGTTTGGGAATGTGCAACACATTCTCGAAGCTTCCGTTGGTGATTTCAATCCTTCCTTTTCTAGTGACCTCAACTAGAGAGTTGTCCCCCATCAGAATATGAGTACCTTTGCATGCATCTAATGAAGAATATAATGATTTTTTGGCATCCATGTGATGCGATTCTCCTAAATCTACGATCCAAGCATCGGGAGAGGAGTTGATGGCAATCAAACCATGGCTAGAATTTCTTTTCTTGGGATTTTGATCTTTTGGCTTCTTCTTCTTGGAACCCTCGAGGATGTGATCTCCAAGGTTTTTTTGTTGAAGTATTTGAGTCATTATATCTATTTTTTTTATGCATGTATGCATATTCTATATGGAATCCTTTATGGAAATATGTACATTTCTTCCCTTTTCTTCCCTTTCCACCTTTGGATCCAGAGGCATCGGTGAAGGGTTTTGAGTACCCTTCCTTCTTTAGATTTGCATGAGATTTCCTTTTGTCTTTATATTTATATTTATGATATTGATGGCTTCCATCTTGCACAGTAAGTGCATGCGCCTTTGGGCCTTTTATTTTTCCCATGTTGATGAGCTTGGTTTGCTCTTGTGTCAGAGATTTGATAAATTCCTCAAGAGAGGGCATCTTCCATGTGGCTTCAGAGGCGAATTTGATTGAATGGAATGTGGATATGGACATAGAGAATTCAGGACCAATTTTGGATAGAATGGTGAGAACCATTTGTTTCTCCTCCTTAGATTTATCAACTCCACAAGCTTTGAGTTGCGATAGTAAATCCTTGTATTTTATAAAGAAATCTTGGAGATTGTCGAAGATTTTTGGATCCAATGTGAGAAATTCCACCTCAAGCATGTGTCCCCTCATATCATCCTGTTTTCCAAAGATCCATTCCATGGTGGTCCAGGATTCATTAGGGGTTTTACAGGAAGATATGTGAAAAAGGAGATTGGGAGAAATGAGACTACAAATTGTTCTGAATGCTTCATCCATTCGATTTAGATACTTGGATTTTCTATGGCTGATGTCGGTTCTGTCTCTATATTCATGGTTAACCTGTACAATCCTCTGCTTCAAAGATTCATGACCATATTCTCCTTCCATGCAAATAATTTGTAAGGTGTAAGAATGAATTCTTTTGGGAATTCCATTTTTCCACTATCTTCAATCTTTGGTACCTGCAAAAATAATTTGGTGTAGCTTTACTTAGCAGTCTGTCGGCTCTGATACCATGTAAATGTGTTGAACCTGCACAAAATAGATCTATCTAGAAAATACCACACACATTTGTAGAGAGAAATTGAGAAAGAAGAAGCAAGAGAGGAAGAATGGAATAATTCTCATTCCATATGAATAATGAATAATTTACACATGATATACTCTACATAACTCAACCAATGCGCACTGGAGGTGAAGCCAATGCGCCATAGTGGTGGTATAGAGTGATATAGACACACACCAATAGTTATGGGAGTGAACTTCAACCTAGTCTAGTCTCTTGGGCAGTTACAGGAGTGAAATGCCACCTAGCTGAGTTAACTAGTCTACCAGTCTTCAGTTAACTAAATGAAACAAAGGTATGTGAGGAGGAAATTAGGGAATCATGGGTAATGCACTAGTCTGGTGACGATACCAAGGACAATGCGCATTAGCTAGTGATGATTCCAATGTTTCATGGTGACAAAACCAATGTAGCATCTAGACTCCACTCAACTAGTCAAATTGAAGTGAAAACTGAAGAGAATATTCTCCCTAAACTTTAGGAGACTGGATAAAGACTAATAAACATAGGAAAAATCTTAGGAAAAATAAATCCTAGGTGTGTGTGAAGTAACTCCAACACTAGTTTCTAGAGTTACAAAACGATTCTGCAACGATTTGAAAGCAAAATCTAGTTTTCAGAGTTACAAAACGGTTCTGCAATGATTTGAAAAAATTCTAGTATTCATAGTTACAAATGATTCTGCAACGGTTTTTAAAGATTCTAGTTTTCAGATTACAAAACGGTTATGTAGCGATTTTTTTAAAGGTCTAGTTTTCATAATTACAAAACATCTCTGTAGCGGTTCAATTTTTTTTTTCTAGTTTTCAGAGTTACAAAACGGTTCTGCAACAATTTTAAAAATTCTAGTTTTCACAGTTACAAAACGGTTATGCAACAATTTTAAAAAATTCTAGTTTTCAAATTACAAAACGGTTCTGCAACAATTTTTAAAAATTATAGTTTTCAGATTACAAAACGTTTCTGCAACGATTTTTAAAATTCTAATATACAAAATTTACTCTTATTACAATTAAAAATTTCTGAAAATAAAATATTGGAACATATGAAGATGGAGAATTGAGGATGTCCTTCAATGTGGGCTCGCGCTTCTTCTTTAATCCCGCTTGCGAATCTCAAAACGTCACCGATACCTCCCAACCAACGCTATGGGTATTCTTCTCCCCCCCTTAGCCCCTCGAACCGCAAAGGGGCCACACAAGAAACAAAAAAAGGGGTAGCTCCAAGCTTGCCTAGCAAGGAAGAGCTTCCACTCTTCTCAATCTTGAAATCCCAACTCTCACAAGTAGAACACAGTCAAACCAAATTTTAGCAACATAACAATCGTATGAAAAGTGAGATCCTTTTCACCTCTCCTCCATTTATTTTATAGAAAAATCCCCAATGACACATGTCCTCTTGCACAAATAATTAACTTTTTAATTAATTAATTTATGATTATTCACCCACACACTTGTCACGCTCTCCTCAAGTTGCACAAGTAATTGCCCTTTTTATTTTATTAAAAATCCATTTTCTCTCACATTCCCCAATGTGTTCCTATTTTTTCTCTTAGATGTCTCTTAGTTCCCCAAATTCCCATTTAATGAGTGTCCCCTAACTAGATCTTAGTTCGAGTTAGTTTATGAGTCTTATTTTAGTTAGAATTAGTGGTAGATTGACTCAAAATGCCATTCTATGTCTACACCTATTCTCTCATGTTTTAATTTATTTCTATTTTAAAAATTGCTTTTATTAATTTCATGCACACATTTGCATTTTACCCAACCTTTAAATTTTTATTCCCCTTTTTCCCAGAGTTTGATTTTATCTCAAATATTTTTAATTTATTTAGTATTTTATTTAGTCCCTTATTTAAACTCAGACATAGACTTAGTCTTAGACTTAGGCTTAGACTCTTGTTAGGCTTCTAAGTTTATAATTTACTGAATAATTAATATTTTACTATAACAATGTCTAAACATTTCATTATTCTCTAGGTCACCTAGATTTATTGACTCTCGTTTAATTACACGACGTGCCCTTCAAGATGCACCTCTGTGCTCCAAGGGTGCCACTCGCCTTTCACTGGTTTGGAAGTTTGTCCGACCCTTGGAGTCAACCCTCCATTCAGTCGACCTTGTAAGAGACTAAGGGATTCTAAGGAATAAGGATTCAACATTATTGTGCACCCTTTAGAATTCTTCATGAGAGACTGTCTCAGTCTTCCCTCACGACATCGTGGACCTCCCGAACTAGGTAATCGTTAACCTATAGTTTAGGTCACAACATGAGTGATAGTAGGTTGTGACAGGGACATTGCCACACCTCTCCCTCAAATGTATGGTTTCTGTGCATGACCCCTTTACTCCTTATGTGAGTCGTATTAACAAGCATCGCCAAGCTTGTATCCATTGACAAAAATAGTGTCAATAACCCATATACATAAATCATACTGTAATCAATCATATATCACATGTGCATAAAATAAAATACTCAAACAAAATGTAATCCACTCCCCGACTCGATCTTGAGTCCATGGAAGTCCATTGATTCCATCAACATCCATAACCTATCATGTGTCCTGCATGTTAACACTAGGAATCACCCTCAGATTGTATAGAATTTAAGCCCAGTACCCATCATATTATATGTAAATGTAAATGAGTTTTAATGAGGTAAAATGGATAAGACTCAATATAATAATCTTCTAACTCAGAAATCTGGGCTAGCATGTACAAGCTATTGGGGTCTTGATCAACTTCGGTCAATAAGTGAGAGTAAAGGTGAATAGATGGAAGACTTTGGTGAGGGAAATGTAGAGGTTTGTTATGGACATCAGGTCTTAAAGCAACCTAAGGGGGAACAACTCAAACACAAGATCTTCTTGAATTCAAATTTTAAAGAAATTGAAGAATATCATAACAACAATATAATCAAACATTCATCATAATATAGCTACAATAATCCATGTGAATCATTCAATCATGAATACTTCAGTATTAGAGGCAAATAAGATGGAATAAGAAAACTGACTTATATTAATCAAGAAGTCTCAAATCAAGTACATAACCAGAGAATCAATTTTGCTTCATCAAAATATTACAAAATAAGGTATCCTAGCTCAACCATATGAGCTCCAACCCCTTTCCCGAAATAGAAACAACTACAAACAAAAAATGACACGTTTTAACTGATTTCCTGCTTTTTAGGAGGCAAAATTATGAAAAATAGGCTTCAAAACACAACTTGTAATTCTCAAACCATAATATATGTGTAAAATATGAGAGAGGTTTTTATATATAATCTTGTTATGAATGAAAAAATCTCTCGGTTTATTTAAATTCATCTCCATCTGGCCGAAATAGGTGTCACAAAAACATGTCTCAAACAGGAAATTACGAAAAATGGAAAACATAGGGCTCAAAGATTCTTTCGAATCTCCCAATCCATGAAACCTGTGTGAGAAATGAAAGAGGTTAATGTTCATGTGTTTGTTCTTGACAATAACCTCCTTCATATTTTTAAAATTCATCTTGGTTCACCCAAAATTCTCTTGGAAGTCAGATGGTCAAAAATATCAGTTCAACAGTCTAGAACAAAGTTTCCACAACACATTCCGTAGCGCCACTTCTCTGTATAATATCTCTATAACCACAACACATTTTAAAAAAATGACAGAATTTTTTGTTATTTGGTATGTTATGAACAAAAAACTCCTCGATTTAAAAAAAAATACCTTCCCATTTGTTCATAACACAAGTTTTAAGTTAGTCACTCAAAACTAGAAGAAGCGTCCTTGCAAAATAACTCTGCGAAATTGGTAGCGCCCATCATGAATTCAACTATGTGGATTTGGTAATGCCACTATGACACAATCATGTGAAATTGGTAGTACCCATAATGAATTCAGCTATGTGGATTTGGTAGCGCCACTCCTCTGTTTTAGGAAAGTATCCATTCACATAAGCTTGCTTTTTAATGTGTGCATGGAGTTTCTAACCTGTGTCTTGTGTTGATGACAGGTGCACTTGGCTCTCGGTCTTGATGCTTGAGGAAGATGGCATTGCGGAATATATATAATTCACTAGTGCTACAAAATATATCGTAAAAATAACCAAATTTTCTAGAATAAATTCTTGTGCTAACATAGGCTCCATGAGGGATATAGACCTCTCTATGAGGCTCTAAGAACTCTTTTTCCAGCTCCAGTGCCTTACTGTTGGGTTGTGGAGTCATGCTATGATATATCATGCTGAAGAAAACATACTAACAACTAATACTACTCTACTTACAAACATAAAGAAAACACACATGCTCCTGATGGAGCTTATTTATGTACAAAACCTAATCTAGCTGACTTTTACAATGGGCTAGGTGAAGACAAACTTCCACCAAAGAGATTTAAGCAACTTGTTGACATGCGTCTTTATAATTCCAATGATTAACATCAGACAAGAGGAATATGAAAGTAGTTTGAAAACATTACCTATATCTCCTCTGACTGTCGCTGACACAATAAAGTTTACAGGTTCCAAAAAATTTGATAAATACAACTCCATATATACCCCTACAGGGTCATGAAAATGGTGAAAAAACACATGGGACTGATATCATATTTCTTCTTCCACTTCAGGTTGCTTACTGTAAACTATGGGTACAAGTGGAAGAAGGTTTGACGTATTTGGTTGTTGATCCACTGGTAACTGTTGACTTACTTCTGGCTGTGTATCAACAATCTCTTCATGTGCCTCAAATAAGGGTTGCTCCTGGTCAAATCTTCGAGTTATGTCTTCTGTGACAAGGCCAACCTCTACATCCTCCTCCTTGTCTTCATAGTGATCAAATATAGGATAATCTTACTTCTCATCATCAGTAGAATATTTTTCAAAAATGGGCTGCCCTTCATATCTATGATCAACCTATAAAACAATAATTTCATCAAGAATATAACTGTTAAAAATATCCATTTCAGAAACAACAATAACTGTTGCTTCTAGTTGTTCATACATATGAGTTTCCTCTAAAGTTTCCTCTGAAACAAAGTTATGAATTTTGTCCTCTCCAAATACAGTCCAATATTCTTTATACTTTCATTTGGACAATGAATAAAATATTTTTCATCTTTATATTCGACAGAGAAATCTAATAAATCTTGAGCACATTCTACATATCCCTCACAACAGTTATGAAAAATACTTTCAGAGGGATAAAACCTTTTGCAGTGTTCATTGAATACTCCGTGGAAATACTTCAAGGATGAAATGCTGGAAGGGGGTAATGAGAAATACCATTTACGTGCATCCCCATCCAATGAATACATGGGCATTTTCATCAACATATCTTCATGATGGATGTCAAGATGCTGCATCAAAGCATGAAATTATTGAACATGCTCAACATGTCTTTCATTCTCACCTTCATAAAATCTGGGCAACAGATCTTACCATTCATCAATTTGAGGCACAGGATGTGGATAACCATCTATGGCTGAGAAATTGAGTGGGGAAAACCTCCTGGCTAGGATAGCCTCCATAACCATTTAATTTGTCTCATTCTAGTGGATTCACCAACAAAGTCTAAACAATGGAGTCACCATGGTGAATGTGAAGTCTTGAAGGTGTCCACCTTCAGTCACCATCTAAAGCTGGAGATGTGCAATGTCGTTTTTCCCAGGGAGATTTTCAATCTGCTCAAATCTGTCCCCAACAACGACACCAAGAATGTTAGCACTAGGAATCACCCTCAGATTGCACAGAAGGTAATCCCAGTACCCATAAGATTATATGTAAATGTAAATGAGTTTTAATGAGGTCAAATGGATAAGACTCAAGATAATAATGTTCTAACTCAAAAATATGGGCTAGCATGTACAAGAAATTGGGGTTTTGAACAACTTCAGTTAGTGAGTGAGAGTAAATGTGAATAGAAGGAAGACTTTGGTGAGGGAAATGTAGAGGTTTGCTATGGACATCAGGTCTTCAAGCAACCTAAGGGGGGAAAACTCAAACACAATATCTTCTTGAATTCAAAGTTTAAAGAAACTGAAGAACATCATAATAGTACTATAATCAAACATTCATCATAATACAAATACAATAATCCATGTGAATCATTCAATCATGAATACTTCAGTATCAGAGGAAAATAAGATGGAATAAGAAAACTGACTTATATTAATCAAGAAGTCTCAAATCAAGTACATAACCAGAGAACCAGTTTTGCTTCATAAAAATATTACAAAATAAGGGAGCCTAGATCAACCATCCGAGCTCCAACCCCTTTCCAAAAATAGAAACAACTACAAACAAAAAATGACATGTTTTAACCGATTTCCTGATTTTCAGGAGGCAAAATTCTGAAAAATAGGCTTCAAAACACTACTTGTAATTCTCAAACCATAATAGTTGTGTTAAATATGAGAGACATTTTGTAGATAAGATTGTTATGAACAAAAACCTCTCCCGTTTTCTTTAAATTTATCTCCATATGGCCGGAATAGGTGTCACAAAACACGTCTCAAATAGGAAATCACGAAAACGGAAAACATAGGGCTCAAACATTATTTCGAATATCCCAATCTGTGACACTTGTGTGAAAATGAAAGAGATTAATGTTCATGGGTCCGTTATTGACAATAACCTCCTTCATATTTTTAAAATTCATCCAGGTTCACCTGAAAATTCTCCTGGAAGTCAACTGGTCAAAAATATCAGTTCAATAGTCTAGAACAGAGTTTCCGCAACACATTCCATATCACCAATTCTCTATATAATATCTCTCTAACCATAACACATTTTTAAAAAATGAGAGAGGTTTTTGTTATTTGATATGCGATGAACAAAAATATCCTCCAATTTTAAAAAATATCTTCCCATTTGTTCATAACACAAGTTTTAAGTTAGTCATTCAAAATTGGCAGAAGTGTCCTTGCAAAATAACTCTGCGAAATTGGTAGCACCCATCATGAATTCAGCTATGTGGATTTGGTAGTGCCACTATGCCACAATCATGTGAAATTGGTAGTGCCCATCATGAATTCACCTATGTGGATTTGGTAGCGCTACTCCTCTATTTTAGGAAAGTATCCATTCACATAAGCTTGCTTTTTAATGTGTGCATGGAGTTTCTAACCTGTGTCTTGTGTTGATGACAGGTGCGCTTGGCTCTCGGTCTTGATGCTTGAGGAATATAACACTAAATAATCTCTTAATTCACCAGTGCTACAAAATATATCGTAAAAATAACCAAATTTTCTAGTGCAAATTCTTGTGCTAACACTGCACACTCAGGAGAAATCATCAATAATATATGTCAATACAATATACATATGAAAGTAACATATAAATCACAATACATCATCATCATCATATATGACTCATAATCGAAACAAAATCATAATGTACCATAACTGGATCACTTGCACGCAAGTGTCCTCAAAGAAAAAGTCAAACATAAGTGTGATCAGTAGTACATGATGTTACAGACATCACACATGGCCTTGCATGTTAATGACAACATAACCATTAAGTGAAACCCATGTCATACCACTCATTCATACTTACACTTTGAAGGGTTTCTCGAGAAATAATCCTCTACTTAGTTACTGACATGCCTAATAGGATTCTATGATGGTCCTCCTATACTTAAACTTGGTAAATTGCATAAAGTCATAGGCTAGTGTGAAGTTTGTAGAAGATACCTTAAGTGAATTATGTACATGGATTTTGCATTAACTTGTGAATCACCTTTTGTGATTCTAATGACTTCTATATCCATGATGGCTGGTCTCGATTGATTCTTTGAGCCCTTGATTGATGATGATGCACCCATTGAGACAGTCCTTTGGTGGATGTTCATGATATTTCTCCCACACTTCATGATGACGTTGCAAAATGCATGGAGGTCGCTGCACCCTTGATGATGAGCGTTGGGTCATGTTATGACTTTATATCCTTTGACACCTCCTAGACCTTAGAAAATGCACCTTGGAGCTAGGGCATCACATGATGAGTGTAATTCCCCATATTAATTATATAATAGTAATAAATGTAATAAACAATGTTGGCACAACGGAAGACCCATGGTTCAACGCTTCAAAAGTGCACCAACAAAACCCTAACTACCGGCCCTTTCAGCAACACCTGTGAAGTAGATGAAGTCTCACCCGAGGTAGAGGAAGGGGGGGTTACAAGACTCAGGTGTCTACAACCAAGCTGGGACACAGATCTGTGATTACAACAATTAACAGAGAACTTAGCCAATAACATGCATTAGTTCTTGAACCTTATTCACATCGCAGGTTAATCCCTTATTACAGATCAACGCAGTAACAAGACATATCGAGTACCTTCCATTACTTAGCACATAGCATTTTCTCAGATATAACATTCATTCACATCATTGAGCACTAAGCTACAACATCAGATGCATTCATTATACATAACATCAACAGCACTAAGCAAATAATCACATAAACAACATCGCACAAAGCATATAAAGACAAATGATATACATGGTTCACCCCAGTGTGGGTTTACGTCCACCAACTTATTCTTCTTATTATTAGTCTCCAATATTCTTACAGTTATCTATTCCTGTGCACAGAGCCATAGAGCTCAGCTTCGCATTGGACAGGTGATATCCGCACGACGCACTAGATCCACCTTCCTCAAAATCAGGTCAAGGCACATAGCCAACTCTTACACAGTCGGTTCTCATAAAGCCTTAATTTACAAAACTAGATTGCATAAAGCCACTTACAATCTCTTGCACTAAGCCACTATTAAACTACTATGCACATGGCCACTAGTATTCATGCACTAAGCCCATTCTTGTCTCTTCTTATATCGCTTAGATACCTATTTATATATTTACAAAAGGCCTAAACATGGGTAAACCCATGGGCCAACATCCCATACCCATTATATAAACCCTAATAACCCTTTGCTTGGTCCATAAGCCCACAAAATAAGTGAGATCCCATGATCTCTGCTTCCCCTGGGCGCTCCATGTTCGTCTAGCCTATCGAATTCCCAAAAGTGGTTAAACACGACCAATAGTTTCCTCAAAACTTGGTCAAGGGCCAAAAATCCCCCAACACTCACCTATGACTCGTCCCGAGTCACTCAGATCTGGGTAGTTCTGCTTCAAAGGCCTCGAGCCTAGCTCGAGCTGCCTCGACTTGCTACTTCTCTAGAGCCTCCTGCTTGACAAACTCTTGAATCACTTGCTCTATAATAGACCCTTCCNGTGTGCAGGCTTCGTCCTGCGCCGAATGGAGTCTCTGTGTCACCTCCATGAATTTTATCTGGATGGCAGTAACTTACTGCTGAATTGAACACTATTCCTGTGATCGCTTCATTTTCTCAACTACAGTAAGAAGCTTCATTTGCGCTTGCACGGTGGATGCCTGCTGCTTCACCTCATAGAGTTTTTCTTTTAGTTTCTTTAGCTCCAGGTCCTCTGCAATACGCTCATAGGTATGCACACTCCAATCACTCTGTTTCTTACACTTTGAGGTGAGTTCCTTGATTCTTTCTTCTGCGCTTTTGGCGATTTCTTCCCTCTGATCATGCACTTCTTGCAGAGTGCTCGACACTGCTTAGATTTATAACTCCATTACTCTTGCTTGAAGATGCTGAATGGCTTCAATGAGATTCCCCACTTGCACTGCAGTTGACTCTGGTTCCTCCTGTGCCAAGCATGACACAGAGCAAAGTGCTTTAGTTACTTCTTCTTTAATCACAATCTACTCTATGAGTAGCTGGTATTTTTCTCACTGCATCCTCGCTTTGTCCTCCTCGAACATCGCCCTAATTTCATCTTTCTCCCACTGCGCCACTTGAAGTTGCTCTAAGACCTCCTCCTTTTCTTTATTTGCGAATTCTATAGCCTGATCCTTTTCTCCTT
Organism: Picea sitchensis; assembly: GCA_010110895.2. Lineage (NCBI taxonomy): Eukaryota > Viridiplantae > Streptophyta > Pinopsida > Pinales > Pinaceae > Picea > Picea sitchensis. The sequence goes on from SNQJ01S0146457.1 coordinate 16,329, forward strand.
GGGCTCGACGAAGTCGAGCCTCTGTTCCATCTGCCAATCTTTGTAATTGGGTGGGCTCATCCCCCAATTCTGCAATTTTTGATGAAGAAGGTACAATAGGTACTGCGCGGCTCGAATGGATAGCTTGTTGTATGTCTTTGAGATCCTTCTCTATTCTATCATACAATGTTTCTTTCTTTGCTTCATGTCTCTGTAGGATATCCTCTGAGGCGTGCTCCACGATTGCGATGATGAGATCGACATCGCCCACTGTGAGCACATTCTTCGACTGAGGCTTATTGGCTCGGGTCTTCTTCCATGATGAGGGTTTCTGTGGGGAAACCTTCCTTTTATTCGATGTTTCATCCTTTGTAGGGGGATTCTTTGGTGGTGTAACTTCGCCTTTGTATTTCTTTTCTCTTTCTTCCCCTCCTTCTTGGTTCACTTCGTCTCCTCCTCCTCTTGTAGGTGAATCAGGCCTACTTTCCTCTGAGGCATTGTCCTCCTCATCTGTTTCTATGTTCTGCACTTCCTCCTTTTTCTTCTTTTTCTTCACGTTAGCCTGCGCATCATGTTCGACCTGGGTGACCAAGGGGCTTCCGATGATGTTGGGGTCAGAGAGTTCTGCATCTTCCATCGGTATAAGGAACTCTGTTGGCCATTTTTTGGTGATCTCCTCCATGTCTTTGTCGGTCAGCTTGTAGTAAGACTGCAACTCTTCCTTACTTTCATCCCTGCGTGCAGTGATGTAGATAAAGTGCCAATTTGCACGAAACTTTGCTAGTGGCCTGTACTGATGCAAAGTGTTGGGTGTCATCTGTGGGAATGATTCAATAACACGCTTCAGCTATAGGTAGTAAGCATGGAATACCACATTCTATTTCCATTGCTTCTCCATATCGTTTGTGTACCACAAGGTGGAGAACCTTATGGCCAATGGCTTCGATGGCTCAACTTCCAAGAAGGCTGCTCCTTCCAGCATTTTCCAGGTGACAAATGTGATCAATACTAGTAGCCAACTAAAATGAAACTCATATCCCTAATCTTGTGCTTCGTGACAATCCTTCTCCAACTTGTTTATGAAGTAACTTGCCCAATTCATTTGCATGCCTTCTATGCACTTCCCTGCGAGGTCTATGACAAATCCAGTGACCTGTGTTGGATGGTTCTTTCTGACAAGCTTACCAGCTATAAGATGACAAGCTAGGCGCACTACACCATCCTGGATGGAGTTTACCTTGTAGCCTCACTTTCCCTTTTCTACATCGCCATAGTCTTCCTTTATGCACTGTGCCAGGGAGTGATCTGCAACTTTCCCTGGGTAGAATTGTTGAGGGTATGGTCCCTGCATGCTCAGTCCTGTGATGAGGTGGATCAACACTGGATCCATAGTGATGCACCTATCGAGCCACAAATACCCTCTCACATAGCTTTGCCATGGTGAAGTCCCATTCTATGTTGTTCTGTTATTCAGATGAAGTTCAAGTTCTGCAGATTTGCCTCCTTAGAAGTCTTTTCTGGAATTTCTCATAGTTTTTCTAACTTGGCTTTCTTCTTACTGAGCTTCCTTTTCTTATTTCCGATGATCTGAATTTCTGCATTCCTCTTTCCATTCTTATTCTTATCTTTTATTAGCATGGTAACTTCGAATGACTAATGTTCTTCCAAAGGGTTCAAAGGTAATACCTCTTTGCTAACCAGGTCCTGGGTGGACATACTTTCTTCTTGCATGGATAGGTCCTTCAACCCTTCTTGCGCTCTTTCAAATTTGGCAACCACTTATCTTTCATTCTGCTGCTTTGAATCAACTTCTCGTTCTTCTATCAATCAATCTATTCTTCAAGCTATGAAATCCCTTAGTCCTTGCTTTTTCTTTTTTGTATCTTCCTCCTTTGCTTTCCTTCTGATCCAATCTTTCTCAATCCAAGTCTTTTCTAATAAAAGTGGAAAAGGGGTGTTGTTCTCAACAAACCTAATAACTTCAAATTCTTCTTCAGTCAATGTTTCATGAATAATCATAGGTATATTAGTAACTCTTCCACATAGGGTTATCATCTTTCCTTTAAACAAACATATCCTTCCCAATGAAGGTATCATAGCAGGCTTTCCCAAAATTTCCCAAGTGCTTTCTGGCATAATATTCACATGTGTTTCTTCATCTAATACACAGTCTATGTCAAAGTCTTCTATTCTTGTAACTATGTGTTGTTTTTCTTTCAGGATCTCTGGTAAACTAATGTTTCTATGGTCATCCATTTATTCTTTTAACTGTATTAACATAGTCACTGATTCTTTTTCTGTATGATTCTTTAACATATCCTTAGTCTCTTGACCTTCTTTATAGTTTTCTTGTCTCATGTTCATCTTTTCAACTTTAGCAATCATTCTTGGGAAATACTCAACCTCATGACTAATAGCTTTACACCATAGACAAATAAGACCTGTACCAGGGCATTCCTTAGAAAGATGTCCCGATCTTCTGCAATTATAAAATAGTGTCAATTCTCTCTTCCTTTTAAAGGATCCCCAGTATTTCCTGTACTGTACACTAGGATCACATTGTTGTACCTGCAATCTACAAACATTCTTTCTAGGTTCCTGCATCCATTTATTAGTCCAAAAATTCTTTCTATGCATATGAATAACATATCTTTCTTTATTTTATCAAATTTATTCAGATCAATTCTTTCTTCTAACTGTGCCCTAGTTTCTCGACAAGATCTATTAAACATACCTAGATTCATACTTTTGAAGAAAAAATTTCCACTTATCTTACCTTTACTAGAGCACAAAGCTTTAAGATCTTACCTCTTTTCTTCAGATCCAGTTCCTTTCTTAGCATAGAGCTTCACAAGTCAAGTAGAATACTGCACACTACAACAACAAATCTACGCACAAAGCTTTCTCTTTTCTTTAGTTCCCAGCAATCACAGTTTCATGTCTCGACAACAGAACCATTTTTTGGCACAAGGGTAGATCCAGGGTTCAATGCTTCAACAATGCACCAACAAAACCCTACGACAACACCTGTGAAGCAGATGAAGTCTCACCCGAGGTAGAGGAAGGGGGGGTTGCAAAACTCAGGTGTCTACAACCAAGCTGGGACACATATCTGTGATTACAACACTTAACAAAACACTTAGCCAATAACATGCATTAGTTCTTGAACCTTATTCACATCACATGTTAAACCCTTATTACAGATCAATGCAGTAACAAGACAGATCGAGTACCTTCCATTACTTAGCACATAACATTTGCTCAAATCTAGCATTCATTCACATAATTAAGCACTAAGCTACAACATCATATGCATTCATTATACATAACATCAACAACACTAAGCAAATAATCACATAAACAACATTGCACAAAGCATATCAAGACGCAGGATATACGTGGTTCACCCTAGTGTGGGGCTATGTCCACCAAATTCTTCTTCTTATTGTTAGTCTTCAATCTTCTTACAATTATTTTCTCCTGTGCACAGAGCCACGGAGCTCAGCTTCGCACTGGACAAGTGATCTGCACATGACGCACTAGATCCACCTTTCTCAAAATCAGGTCAAGGCACAGAACCAACTCCTACATAGTCTGTTCGAACAAAGCCTTACTTTACACAACCAGATTGCACAAATCCACTTACAATCTCTTGCACTAAGCCACTGTTAACCTACTATGCACATAACCACTAGTAGTCATGCACTAAGCCCATTCTTGTCTCTTGTTACATCACTTAGCTACCTATTTATATATTTACAAAAAGGCCTAAACATGGGTACACCCATGGGCTGACATCCCATACTCGTTACATAAACCATAATAACCCTTTGCTTGGTCCACAAGCCCATAAAATAAGTGAGATCCCATGATCTCTACTTTTCTTGGGTGATCCATCTTCGTCCAACATGTCGAAGTCCCAAAAGTGGTCAAACACGACCAATTGTTTCCTCAAAACTTGGTCAAGGGCCAACAAACAATGATAATAAATAAATAGATAAACAAAAGGTATAAAAATAGAAGAAAAAAAAGAATAAATAAATTAAAAGACTAAAATATAAATAAATAATAAGGATTACTCTATTATTAATAAAAAAGTATAAAATAAGAGAAGATAAGTCAAGTTAATATCAGAAAAGGAAAGTTTGCATGATGACAAGTGGAACCTATGCATGAGGTTTCTTTTGTATGGATGGACTAAGGACTTATATTTAATATAAGAGGAAAATGGTGGAAGGTATCTTTGGTTTTCGAGCTTTGATGAATTCTTTGGAAGTAAGAATTCAACATTGGAATAGATAGTTGATTGAGGGATCAGAGGCTCTCAGTTGCATAGAATAAGGGGTTGGTTGGGTGGGGAGTCGTCCCCCACATTGTTGTTGCGATATGACATATCGAAGCTTAGAGTGCAAGTTATCAAAAGGTATGACATTAATGTAAGTCAAGGTCTTTAGTTCTCAGGTAAACTCATCACCATTCCTAAGTCTCACAAATTATATGATCATATGCGATTGTTTTTATTAGTTCATGGTTGTAATTTACGTGTTTTAATATCAACTGTACTAATTTTATGTATTAGAGATTTAATGGATAACTCGATCATTACATATGGTATGAGAGCCATAGGCTCAACCTCTAGGACCTATGAACCCTTTAAATTCAACACTCTACACACTCTTCTTTGAAGCATTAATTGGAAAAGATTCCCTCAATATTACAAAATTCATTGCAGTACGTGTGACTATGGCTAGAATAGCCATGACCACTCTTGGGGCTATTGATGATGTCGTTCAAGTATTTCTTTGAATGGTTATAAATTGGTTATATCCACCATCATAGAGTAAACCACTATTATTAGAACAAATAAATAGAAAAGAGGGCTTAACCGTTTGAACCGGTGACATAGGCATGCATTTAATTTAATCCTAATTTTTGAGGTCACCATTGTTGTAAATACAATCCAAGCCACCAGGAACAATCAATTATAAACAAAACAAAATACTTCTTTGAGTACTATTAAGAGACAGATAAATGAAATCATGCACTAAAATTAAATCCCTTCCCAATGAGGTGACAACATCTTAGCAAGGCATTCAAACATGACAATTGCGTGCAATCTTATTTTAAAAAAAAAAAAACACCTTTTTACCTTTGATCCAGGACAAGGAAGATTCCTACCAATAACCATAGATTAAAAAAGAATCCAAAGAAAGCCTAGAAGAAGAATCAACTGACCGACAATAATCCTTCACATGTCTGAAGAAGAAAATCAAAATCACATCAATGCCAAAAAACTTCAACATAGAAGTAGAAAATAGTTAAATTCATCTACAAAAACCCCGCTAATTTCAGAGAACGGGGCAATAAATTATTTGAATTTGTAGTCTTCAAAAATTAGTCCGAACCCTAACTTTGGCCTTGTGCTTCGGGGGTTTTTATGCGCTTCTATATGAGTTTCCTCAAAAATATGGATGAGATGCGATACTCACATATGGATTTCACTTAGAATGATTGTAGAGGGACCTTAATTGTTTTGTGAATGTTTTGTGAACTTATAATTGTAGAGGGACCTTAATTTTTTTGCTAATATAAATGTTTTGTGATTCGATCCACCGATGAAGTGTGGGACTGTCATGTACTTCTAAAATGCCCAAAATATTCAAATTATATTGTATTTCTATGATTGAATCAAATCAAGTTTACCTTAATTAGATACTTTTTTTTTTTCAAATAGAAAATTGACTCAAATTTATATTAGAGTATAAATTCGTTTACATAAAAAAATGTTTCTGGACAAGCTCTCATGCCAGCCTCGATACAATAAAAACTGGTAACCATTCAAGAGAAAAAACAATAACAGTCCATACCTAAAACTCAAAGATACATACAGAAATAAGAGTAAAGGATAAATCTGTAGTATCAGAGGCAAGAATATAAAATTATGCTAATTAATTCGCCCCCTAAGCCGGAGAAGGTTAAAAAAAATTAAGATTTGTGAGTTGACTTTCAGTCCCATTTTCCCAAAGATAATAAGACAATTTGCTTGTATGTTCCTTGAGTTCCTTCTTTGAGAGACAATCCGCCTCTTTGTTGTGATCCTTGTAGATGTGATGGAAATTTACATCTTTGATGGTAGTCACCAGCTCTTTTGTTTTTTGTTTCCAGCCCTCTAAGTTTACCGCAAGTAGTTGATCTTTTTGATTTATCCAGTCAATTATAACCTTTTATTCGCCCAATACTAGAAGTTTTTCAGTCGACCAAATGATTGTCAGAGTGAGTGTAGCCCATAAACCCAAGAGCTCAGCCTTTGTGTTTGTGCCTTCTCCGCAGTTTATGTACAAATTTAATACATTGGTTGTACTGAAATTTATGATTCCCCCCGCACCACAACACTGACCATTTGAATGTGCTACACCGTCAAAGGAAGCAATAGTGTAGCCTTCAAACTGCCGAAAATTGTAAGTTCCTGATTTGTTTAACTTGTAATTTTGAAGGCTGCCAGAAGTAGGATCCCGAAGTCCTTTGGAGTACTGCGATAGGAGAGGGGATTCACTCCTCAAATATAGTGTGGTTCCTCTCTAACCATATGTGCCAACACACCATCACTGCCAAGCTGAGCGGTGCCGTGCAATTTGTTGATCAGTTGTTAAAGCAATCCATGATGATTGTTGACCTTAATTAGATACTTGCACTTTTCCAGAAAGTGGATAATAGAATATAATTATGAAGACTTTAGTTAGATATTTAGGGCACAAGTGGAGAGGTAATATAAAATTTTCTGGTCATTATCCATTTTTGGTGTCAAAAAGGGAATGCTATTAGTAGTGAGGGCCGATGTACTATATAAGTATTCAATTTTTCACATAACGAGCCTTTAGATAATCAAACAAATTATAAACATACCATATATTTTTCCCAACAAAAATCAAGGGGGGAAGAAAAAAAAATAACAAAAAACTTGGAATTGCATGGTTGGTTTTTTTGGTCAATGTGTGTTATATGGCAATGGCAAAGTAATTACAAGTAAAGGAAATTGTATTGATATTTTATTTTATATTAATTTGCATGCCCTTTAATTTAAGCATGTACATGACATCACATGCCTATTATACAATGAAATAAATGGATGGTATAACATTTTTTGTTTGGTATAACCTTCGTGGCCAATATTTTTAACCATTGGCTAAGAAACCACAACCTAGGGGTATCTAAGTCGTCAAAATCACCTGGGGATCACACTTGACCTAGGTTGTACCAACCCTTAACATGGATGGATTTTTGGGTGTCTCTTCCCGAGTAAACTCATCGTAAGGGTAATGAACTTGGGTCATCTAGCAAACTAAACACACACCTTAATCGATTGAACTAGTGGGAATTGACATGCATCACCAAACCTTGAAACCTCATTAAACTATAAATTAAAAATATCACCTAAACTTTTAGTGCGTTGAAAGCATTGTCATATAGTTATATAGTTCTCGTCATGAAGTGTAGTTTATTTTTGGTTATTTTAATTAATTTGTTCTTAAAATTTACTATTTATATATGTTCTTTATTTTTAGAATTTAATATATATATATATATAATATGTTATATCGTTATTAA
>SNQJ01S0146458.1:0-20406 GCA_010110895.2 Picea sitchensis
ACCACGGGCACATTTACATCCGAACTTAGGACAAGTGGGTTTTTAACCCATTCTTTTGCATTCTAACCCCCTTACAAGAAATATCGCTAACAGATACCAGAGGTAGTTTCAACTATTGTCCCACCAAAACAATGCCACAACGTAATCTCTCATACTGAAAAGTTTAGCCTCTTCACAATCCGATTAGAAGGTGAACAAAAGGACACTGCAACCACTGCAGCGTTAGCCCAAGACCTTTCTATCCAGCAGAATAAGATCGACAAGATTGTAGAAGAGTACAAAGATGTTCTTATTGCACCTACGGGGGTTCATCCACACTGCCCTATCAAGCAATGTTATAACAGAACCCTTCATACTCTTCATGCTGCATCTTCACAAACAGAGTCCTCGCACACTCAAGTAGATCATGCAGCTAGATTGGTTGAACAGATTCAACCCCTCCAACAATAGGTTCATGACAGTCTTCAACAAGCTAAGCATGACAACTTCTTCAACAAGGCAAGCAACACACCAAGATTCAAATTTGGCAAAAGTCTCCCCATCTCCCAAGGGAACTTGACACAATGGTGACCATTACTTCTTAAGGGGGAGGAATGATCCATATGGATCTCGGTGGCCATCCACCTTTTCCACTGAATCACCATTTTGAGCCTGTGGTTTTGATAAACCATGACATTCACCCTTTTCGTGGGGAATGGAATGCAATGCCATCTTCATTTGTTAATTACAGACATCATGTAATGGTCTTATGTACATGCCTACAACATAGCATTAATGCATCGGATCCCATTAGAACTCTGTAGTTAAGCACGCTTGGGCTAGAGCAGTACTGGGATGGGTGACCGCCCGAGAAATCCTAGTATTTTACATGTCTATGACATTTTATAAACTTAGTCCAATTTATCCCACACGCATCATGGGAATTGTTCTCCTCTCACTCTTTCATATATAATTGAGGTGAAGGAGGCCCTTTACGCATGTAATGGAGTGTGATGTAAAGCTTCTCGTGAATGAAGTGTAGCCAACATCTCTTTCTTTTTAGAGATAAGCTACCCCATTTTTTCAGTTTGTGTTCTACGATGTTTTTCTATCTTATTCAATAATAGAAGTTGGGTTTCATTATATTTTTGTGTCCTCTTCTATATTTTTGTGTATTTCATTGTTATATCTCAATCATATTTCTTCCTTCATGTCGTTCTCAAAATAATCCGGATCAACAATCCATATGCACATGTGGTTGACTACCTGGTTCTTGTTGACCCAATGAAGGTTCCTAGTAGGGATGCATTTGATAGATAAAAATGTTTTGACTACAAATATTAAGTGATTGGAGGAAATCATTCTATAGAGGTTAGAAGAGAGTTGATGCAAGAGTATCCCAATAACCCTCTTTTTGAAATAGTCAAATGTATTATTTATGCTGGTTTAACATATGTAGAAACAAAGTTATTGACATGGGATCATAACCCAGATAGTGAGTATAAGATGTCCATGAATTTCATTCAAATGGTGATATTTATCCATAATGAATTTCAAGAAATATGTGGTGGGGAAATATCAAAGCTTGATGCAGAGTTTTGGAAGCAATGTTGTATGGAAATAGGCTTCATGATTGATGAGGAAAATGTGAAAGGAAAAATTCACAAAGGAAGTGATGTATTCAGAGTTGTAGGTAGCTATTTTCAATTGGGATTTAGAAGTGGACAAACATGGGATTTGCTAGATGATATCTTTAGCTTGTGGGAGAATATTAGTATAAAAAAACATAATGTTAAAAAGTCTAAACCCTTAACATATATCATTAGTAAGACAGATCCCGAAATGAAGAATCTGCAAGAAGATATGACTATAACACTTTTGAGATTGATGGAAGGAGTGAAGAATGGGACACTTATCATAACGATATTATCACATGTAAGGTCGGGTGAACTATCAGTGGAAAACAATGTCTATCGAGTTTCAAAAGTAAGTTTGTTGAGTTATTTTTTATTTATTTATGTTAGGATTAGAAAAAATATTTTTTCAAATTACATATTAAAGTTCTAAGTATTTTATTATATATATCATTATAACATTATTTGTTATATTTATTTAGTCACAAGGTTTATGTGAGAATACGAGAGAAAATGGTTAAAATGTTGAATGAACAACACTGAAACAATTTGTTGTTGCACTAAAAATGTATGTTTCAATTTATTATATTCATTTATAGGTTATTTTATTTATATTTTAATACTTATAGATATATAAATATATGTTTGCTTGTTTCATTAAAGATGTTGAAGACTAATGCAGATGGAGTACCAAAGACCTTTAAAAGTTATATTAAAAAAGTTAAGTTTGAAAAACGAAGAAGACAATGTCTTAAAAATGATTAACTTGATGACACCCTTGGTCAATACATTTGGAATGGGCTCGACACTATCCAATATCAAGTGATATTACGTGATTGTGAAAAAATTGCAAATCTTGTTCCAAAGAAGGATTATTCCCTAGTTATTGTGGATATTCCTCATGGTTACAACATCCAAAACATTGGATATGATAGCGAGCCTTATACTTACCAAGCTTTAAATAAAGTGGTGGTGGATTTGTAGAAGTCACAACATCACCATTTTGGAGATTTTTGTTTTTTCATTCAAACACACAATCAAGATTAGCACTGTCAAGCTTTGAGAGCAAACCAAATTCAAGGAAGCAACTTTATTGGTAATACATTTAAAGTGTATATTTAGTGATTAATATTAGAAATCAATTTTATTAATTTATAAGTTAATTAAAGTTTTACTTATTTATGTTATAGGAAAAAGCCTAATATTCACAACTCCAATAGTGATCCATTTGCAAGTGATACTAAAAGCATACATCTTGCATGTTAGGCAAAACATGATACTTATTATTCTACTCTTATCAATAACAAATATGGATGGAAACACAATCAAATATTGGTTTATAATGTTGTGGTTAGAAAACTAACATATGGGGAAAATGATTTGAAATGAGAGATTGTTAACATCTTATCAAAATCCACAAACACTAATTAATTATCTTATAGATACATTTTGAAGTGAAGGAGATTGGGTTTTGGATTTGTTCTTGGATTCAGGTAAGAATTATGGTATAACATATATCAAATCATACCTCAATCTCTATTATTTTTTATTTATGTTTGTTTACACTATTTTACTTTGTTATTTATTTTGTATTTGGTGATTAGGTACAACACTATCATGTTGTTTACAAAAAAGGAAGAAGTTGCATAGCCATTGAAAATGACACACTACAATGCAATTTTATTCAACAAAGAATTAATGTTATTAAAGCTTTTCTAGATGAAATGCATGAAGTTGGGTTGAAGAAAGGAGATTTTAGTGAATCACGCATGGCAAAAATGTTAAATGAACCTCCACCACCATTAAAAGGATTGTTTGGAAATGATCAATTTGGACAATTTGCAGACATCAAAGACCAAATGGAAGCACATAATGACACCTGAGAAAATAATGACATACTTATTGAGAATGATGAATTTGACATATATGTTTTTGTTGATTAGTTTTAAGATGTCCTTGAAAAACATGCCCAATTATGCAAATTATTGATAAGATATGGTTGTAATGTTTTGACTTTGCGATTTTACAATAAGAATAAATATCCATATGTTGTTGTTTTATGATGAATCATTTTAGTATGCTCTTTTGATTTTGATTTTTATGTGAATTATTACTTTAGGAAAATAACATTGAATATTGTCATTTTTTTACATGAAATCTGCAAAAAAGTATAAAAAATTGTTCATTTTTTTTTTGGTTTAATTGTACCCATAGAAATGCTTTATTTGACGTGTAATTTTAAGCAAAAAGCTTCCAAAATGTGTATGTTTTTCATTATATTTAGCTTTGAAATGTATATTTTTTTTTGTTAAATGTTTAAAAACAATGTTATTCAACTACAACTATTCACTATGTATTGAAGTAAAGGTAAAAAAAATGTTAAAAATAATATTTTACACTATATTTAAAATGTATGGCATCCTAAATTTAATGATATATAATTAGATGAAAAATTTTAATTTCAAAAAAATAAATGATATATATCATTTTTAATATTATTAAAAACGATAAAGTCTCGCGAGATCGATTGGTTAAGGTGTGGGTTTCATTTTCTAGGTGACCCGAGTTCAATACCCTTACAGTGAGTTTAGTCGGGAGGAGACACCCAAAAATCCAGCCATGCGAAGGGTTGGTGTGGCACAGGCCGGGTGCGATCCCTGGGTGATTTTGACGTCTTAGATGCCCCTGGGTTGTGGTTTCTTAGCCAATGGTTAAAAATGTTGGCCCCGCGGGTTACAAACACATTCCTAACAAACAAAAACAATATTATTAAAAATGACAAATTTTATGCTTTTTTATCTTTTAACATTGGAAAAATAATTAAAAACACCATAGAAAATAAAAAAAAATAAAAAAAAAATTTAGACAAAAATGAAAACAATTGAAAAAAAATGTGGATACTTTATATATAAGAAGATTTAAAATGTCAAAAAACTTTCTCAAAAAAAGGGGGTTACCAATAGCGCCACTTTTTGAAATCGAGGTAAAAAAATCATTAAATTTAACCTCTAAAGAAAAGGAGAACTCTATAGAGTTCTCATTAAGTTGGTAATTATGTTGAGGGTGGATTTATTATCAAAATTGTCTACCACTTGATTGTTCTCTTGAAGTACCTAAAAGAAACTAATACTAGTAAATTCAAGCACCTCATTTTTTTTCTCGATCTAGCTATGGATCCAGAGTATGATCAATGAAAAAATTCTTAGTAACCATTTTTCCTGTGATGAGCTTTGAATCCTCTACCATGATCAACGATTGAATATTATCTTCAATAGCTAGTCATAGCCCTTACATTAAGGCATAAGCTTCCACTAGATTATTAGAAGCAATACTGAGGCCCCAAGCAAACATCATCTATGTTGTTCCTCCAAGGTTTATAATAGCCACCCCCCACACGACCCCCACACCTACCACCCAATAAAGTGTTTATACTATGAAAATGGACTTCAAGAGATTCATCCACTCATCTAGTGGTTGTCATATGTTATCCATTCTGTCTTATTCCATTCTTCAATTTTTCATTTTCCAATATGTTATATATTTCATTCAAAACACATAACATGATGCCTATGACCTTATGTGTGCTTTTCTCATCACTCTTTCTTCCCCTTCTTCTCTAAATCCATTTACATTTATATTTGTGTTGCAAGGTGTCTATACTATGGAAAATGACTTCAAGGGATTAATCTACCCATCTAGTGATTGACATTTGTTATCCATTTCGTCCATTCCATTCTTCAGTTTTCCATTTTCCATTCAGTTACATGTTATGTTCAAAGCACCTTCCATGACACCCATGACCTTACATGTGCTTTGCTCCTCTACCGATTTATGCCTAAGAGATGTCAGTGGTTGTTTTTTATGAGGTGGCAACATAAGAGAAAAATGTTGCTTCTTTGAAGAAAATAACTTATTCAATACACGAGACCTAACCAATGGCACCACTCACCCTTGTTCCCTTTGAACCCTTGGAATATACCGTAAGAAACCGATGTACTTTAAGCATGATCCTAAGAGACATAGTGCACACATCGATAAAAAACTTGTCGAGCGAAGGGTTGGGTTAGTGCACGAGCATGTAGCCAATCTAAAATAGGTAGCTCTCAATGTTAGAGTGCAACAAAGTATACATTTTGTTGCAAATATAGTATTTTACTCTGAGATGTTCATGTTTGTACAAATAGCTTACTACAATTAACTCGCAAAAAAATTGTTGAATCAAAGAACCAAATGAGCTACTCATTGTCTCATGTCCTGTTCAGATTCCATGTCATGTCGTAAGGAAATTCATCTGATTCTATCATCACTAATATGAGAAGTCACACCATGTTATAACTGTTATGTTCCCTCCTCTGTCCTTCAATCCTCTTTGACTAAAGGATCCAAATGAGCGGTGGTTTCTTGGACAATGGTAATGCTATTCCATTCTCTATCCACTCTCACCATGTCCATCTATGCAACAACCATTCTCTTTAAAATTTTCCCGATTTTGTGTAAAGTATTTGAGATCACATCAAGCTATCTGTATAACCTTAGACTCAACTTACAAACCCCAAGAATTTGAGCTAAGTTCTTTGACACACAATTTATATAATTGGACTTAATATGAAGCATTCGTTGATCTCGTGATTCCTTAGTTTGCAAAAATCCTTCCTCTAATCATCTAATTTAACCACCTTTTCTCTAATCTATGTTAATTTTGAGATGATATTATGCACAACAAATTATATAAAGCAATGTAAGTTAACATGTGATTTGTGTGCATATTAGTCACAAAGAACAAATGCAAGTTAAATCCTTACGTATGTCACTCCACAAGTAATTGTTTGTAATGGGTAAACTATTGATAATCATATTTGTTTTTAACCTAAATTGGGAGATATTATATTAAGAGACTACCTAAAATTGGCAACAGAGAGTACAAAATCAGTGACCACTAATCCCAGTACAAAACTATATTTCATCCTACCTAATTCATCCTCTAGATCAATGGGCTCTTAGCATAGATTACTTAAAGCTGGTATTTATAGGTATAGTACTTACAAAATACTCTAAGGAGTTTTACAACTCTGAAATACATTTTCCTTTACAACTATAAGGAATCCTAGTTTTTATACAATTGTTGTGAAACCCGCACAAAGAATATAGCCAACAACAATTCATACAAAGCTTGCAAATTGAGAGAAGGAGAGAAGAGATGAGAGAAAATAATCAATATAATTGTATTCACTAATGAGAGAATTATTAATTACACATGATATACTCTACATGGCTAAGTAAAGTCATCATAGTAGTGATCTAGAGAGATCTAGACACTCACTGACGGAAACCAAAGTAATTTGTGACATAGTCCTAGTTAACTGATCCATGCAATCATCAGTTAATTGAGCCACACGTGTGGAAGTGAGAGAAACACATGCAACCATTGATGATAAAACTGAGGTCGTCATGCATGAGTGACTTCCACTAGTCTAACTACGTGTAACTGACTCTGAACTGAAGAGAAGCGCCTTATTTTGTAGGGGAATATTCTCTAGAGAGAATATTCTCATCTAAGGAAGTGTTATCAACATTAGGTAGATAATTACCTAGGTGAGTGTGTAATATCTTCAACAGTACCCCCCACCCTCAATATTGAACTATCAACCTTAGGAATTAATTACCTAGGTGAGTGTAATATCTCCACCGCGACTTCCAAAACACTAGTAGGATGTACATGATGAATGGGTCCCAACAACCAAGGCCATGTTAGGTACCCATTGTACAATGCATCTAAGAACGATACACTAAAAAAATGGGGGAAAGAGGGAAAACCTCATGGGGACCCCCCCCATGAAGAAGGAAAGACAACTGCTAAGCAAATGTGTACTTTACTCCAAGACGATCACACAGGAAGTAGAACTTATGCTTAGTAAATGTCTTGGTGAAGATGTATGCAGTTTGTTTGGTGGATGGATAGTACTACAAATCGATGATCTTGTCATGTACCAACTCTATGATGTAGTGCATATGGATTTGTAGGTGTTTGGTTCGTTGTCGTTGCACTAGGTCTCTACAAAACTCGAGAGTACTCTTATTGTCACACCAAATGATAGTGGGATGATGAAACTAGATGCCAAGCTTGGTGAGGAAGTTCTAAAGCCAAAGTGCCTGAACAGTGAAGTTGACCGCTCCTCTATACTCCATCTCTGCTGACGATAGAGCAATAGCTGACTGCTTTTTTCTTGACCAACAGATTGGACTAGAACCCAAACTAAGCACGTACCAAGATGTGGACTTGTGATCTTTGTTATCGCCAGCCCAATCAAAATCAACGAAACCCATGAGATCCAATGCACAACCTGTTGAATAATGGATCCCATAACATGTGGTGCCCTGAATATATCTAAGGATGTTCTTGGAAGCCTTCTTGTGTAGCTCATGTGGCTCCTGCATGTACTTGGAAAAAACCCCACAAGTCGTTATCCACCACTGGTGTATCCTTTCCATCCTCAAGATGTACCCCAAACAAAAAAGGTGTGGCTACCGACTTCCAGTCGGTCATGTGGAATCTAACCAAGAGTTCCTGAGCATACTAATCTAAATCATATTGACTGATCTCGAGACCAAGGAAATAGTGCAGTGGACCCATGTCCTTCATAGAGAACCTGTCGTGCAAAATGTCTTTGATCACAAAAATTGTTGAGGCTGAATTTCCCCTGATAAGGAGGTCATCAACATAAAGAACTAAGATCAACAAGGAGCTTGAGGTTCTCATCATGTAGATGTTCATATATGATTTTCTTTTGAAAAAATGCTGAGAAAGCAAGTAGGCATCCATCTTCGCATACCATGTTATAGGTTCCTTCTTGAGGCCATAGAGGGACTTCTTCAGTCAACATACTAAGGATGAGTTCTAAATGAGCCCCTGTGGCTGCTCCATGTAAATATCCTCTAAGAGATCCCCATGAAGAAAAATAATATTCATGTCCATCTGGTGAACTTCCCACCCCCTAGCTACCGCAATGGAAAGAGTCAATCATATGGAGTCCCTCTTTGCTGCAAGAGAAAAGATCTCATCGTATTCTATCCTGTGGATTTGTTGAAAGCCTTTGGAAACTAATCTTGCCTTATACCTACTCCCTTGTCTGTCTGTTGCCTTCTTGGTCTTGTAGACCAATTTGCATATGACAAGCTACTTGTTTGAAGGAAGCAGAACCAGATCCAAAGTCTGGTTCTTGAGGAGAGAGTTATACTCCTCCTGCATGGTGGCTTCCCAAAAGGGATTCCATGTAGCCTTTGCATAGGTCTACAGGTCTGAAGCTAAAACCATATAGAAATGCATGGGCATCACTTGTTCGATAGTTGTGAATGCATGAGGAGGATCTTGAATCTGTGACCTCATCCTCCTTTGATCCACTAGATCCCCCACAATATCTCCTACTGCCTATAGGGTGGTCTGTGCCCACTTGGGCATTTGTGGCGGCTTAGCATCTACATGCTCATCATCTTGCAAATGAGATTCAAAGATCAAATTTGAACCATGATCTGAGTGAGTGGACTCATCATCATTGATGTTTGGTGTAGGCAACGATACAAAATTATCTACATGTGGTTCTGACGGTGCATGGAAGGGAGTTTCCTGAAACAGAACAATGCGCTTAATGATGAGTCTGTCAGTAGAGATATCAAGTAACATGTAACCCTTCACACCATCTGGATATCCAATAAATATGCATGCAATACTCTATGGATCTAATTATTTCCTCTTTTCAGAGGGTACGCAGGCCCATGCACGTGATCCAAATATTCAGAAGTGGGTGACTTCTGGTTTGCTTCCACTCCATGCCTCAAAGGGAGTCTGGTCCTTGAGAGATATGTGAGGAGATGTGTTTTGAATGTAGTTGGCACAATCAAGTGTCTCATCCCAAATCTTGGGCGGTAGAGATCTTGCATGCAACATGCAAGTGGCCATCTCCTTGAGGGATCTGTTCTTCCACTAGGCTACTTCGTTCCGCTGCAGAGTGTAATGTACTATGTGATGTGGCTGCATACCTGCCTCTAAACAAAGATGTTGGACATATTGGTTCAGATATTCCCCCCCATTGTCTGTGCAAAGGATTTTGATCTTTCTCCTGGATTGAGTCTTTGCACGTGCTTTGAAGTCTTTGAGATGCTCAAAGACCTCATACTTCTACCTAAGAAAAATACACCCAAGTGTATCGTGAGAAATCATTAATAAATGTAAGCATGTACCTTGCTTTGATGATGGACGAATGAGTAAAAGGTCCCATCATATCACTGTGGATGAGATCCAAAGGAGAGGAGGCCCTCCAAGCCTTCCCTTTCCTAAACTTCTTTCGAGGATGTTTTCCAAGAACACATCCTTGAAAAACTCCTTTTGAAAAATGTATGTTGGGCAAGTCGGTGACCATTTCCCGTTTGCATAGTTGTTGCATGTATTTGAAGTTTAGATGGACAAATATCTCATGCCATAATATACTAGTATCATCAACATGCATCAATAGTAAAGCATAATCAGATTTAGCAATGAATTTACTGAAAGTATACAAACGATATTGGTGGTTTACCTCACCAACAACAATCATGGAGTTATCACGCATATCAGATATGGTTACATAACCAAGTGTGAATTCCACCCTTTTTCTGTACGAGAATGCGTTATCTAACAAATAGAGAGTAGATTCACAGAGAGTTTTGGAACATGAAATATGTTCTCAAAAATTCCGTGTGGGAGTAGAGTTCTACTCTCCCTTGGCCAATGACCTCAACTGGGGTATCATCTCCCATGAGGATGGAAGGACCCGTGCATGTATAAATAAAATATAAAACATTCTTTTTTGCTACCATATGGTGGGATGCGCCTGTATATAAGATCCATGCATTAAAAGAAGAGTTAATGGCAATCGATGCATGGGATTTACCTGGTTTGGCTTGATATTTCGACTTCTTTTTTGTAGCTTCAGGAATGTGATCCCTCAGGTTGTTCTTCTGAAGAATCTCTGCCATCTGATCAATCTTCTTCTTCATGCATGCATACTTGGTATGATAACTGCAGTTGTAGTAACCACATTTGGTATTCCCTTTATTTACTTTCCACCTTTGGAGCCCGAGGAATCATCAAAGGGTTTGGAGTACCCTTCCTTCTTTGGATCTGCATGCGCCTTTTCCTTGCCTTTTTTCTTTGACTTTGAATTGGAAGTGTTTCTTATTTCATGCACAACAAGTGCATGCATACTGGGTCCCCTAATTATCCCTATTTTGATGAGATTATATTGCTTATACATGAGGGATTCAATAAACTGATAGAATGTCGGCATTCTCTAGGCTACTCCTGAAGTGAATCTGTTTGTATGAAATGGTGAGACGAAAACAACATAATCCAGACCAAGTTTTGCTAAGATAGAAAGGATTAATTGATTGTGTTGAGTGGAATTGTCTATTCCACATCCCTTTAGATGAAGGAAGAGGTACTTGAACTTCGTAAAGAAGTCTTAGATGTTATCAAAATTCCTCAAATAAAAGGAATTTAGCTAGACCTCAAGCATATGGCCTCTCATTTTGTCTTGTTTACCAAGGAGATCCTCCAACTTTGTCCAAATCTCATATGTTGTGGTACAAGATTCAATGTGAAACAGAAGCTCGGGGGACATAGACACATCGAGGAGGTTGTAAGCCTCATCCATGTAGTTGAGATACATGTTCTTTTCAATAGAAGAGGTACAAGCCTCTACATCTAAGTTGATGCAGATTTTTTAACTTCCACTTGAAGTAGTTATGAGGCGTGAGAAGTATTGTCGGCGAATAATCCATGTTTTCTGATTGCATCTCCCTTCTGGACCTGCAAATAAGATACTTATGCGCTTTGCTCCTAGCAACCTGTGGGCTCTGATACCATGTAGAATTGTGGTGAAACCTACACAGACAATGTAGCTAACAACAATTCATACAAATCTTGCAAATTGAGAGAATGATAGAAGAGTTGAGAGAAACGAATGAATATATTTGTATTCACTAATGAGATAATGATTAATTACACATGATATACTCTACATGGATAGGTAAAGTCACCATAGTAGTGATCTAGAGAGATCTAGACACTCATTGACAAAAAGCAAAGTAATTTGCCACATAGTCCTAGTTAACTTATCCATGCAATCATTAGTTAACTGAGTCACACGTGTGGAAGTGAGAGACACACATGCAACTATTGGTGATAAAACCGAGATTGCCATGCATGAGTGACTTCCACTAGTCTAACTGAGTGTAATCGACTTTGAACTGAAGAGAAGTGCCCTATTTTGTAGGGGAATATTCTCATCTAAGGAAGCGTTCTTAACATTGGATTATCAACCTTAGGAAAATAATTACCTAGGTGAGTGTGTAATATCTCCAACAATTTCCTTCATTGCAACTTTGCCTTTTTTGTCTTCTTTGTCACTGAATCTAGTTTGCTGTCCCACCTCTTTCTCAAAATTCATTTCAAATTGTATGGTAGAGTCTCCTATTGAACCTCGTTGTTGATAACTAGAGTTCCAAACTCTTGTTTTGTTGTTTGATTCATTAGTTGGTCTACACCCTCATCATTCCCTCTTAAGATATGGTAATAATTCATTTGCAAATTTTTTGAAGCTAGTTGACGAATTCAACACAAAATTAAAGTCAACCTTACATCTATAGAAACTGAGCCTTTGATCAAGTGGCTTATCAGGAGAAGTGAGTCTCCACAAACAATAAGCTTATGCACTCTATTAGCTAGGGAGGTCTTAAGTCCTTTATAGAGTCCATAACCTTCTGCTAGGTTGTTAGACAACAAACCCAATCCCCATGAATACATTACTAGAATTGTTCCTCTTGGGTCATAAATGACCCCCCCTGTACTTTCCACCCTTGAATTCCTCTTTGAGGCTCCATCAAAGAAGAGAGTATGGACCATCTCCTTTGCTCTCCAGCTAAGGAACTCCCCTTTTGTCATATGAAATTTCCATCCTAACTGCTTAGGGTTGACTTTTGCTTCATTATGGGCAAGTTTTCCCTGTATTTTGAATTGGGCTAGCCATTCCTCCTCTGCTCTTTCCAATTGTTTCCTAGGTGGGTGATTGTATTCTCTAACATTAAAATGCTCAACTAGGAGGAATATCGCTATGTTAACTACAACTTCCGGGGCAACTCTTTCCTACCTAAAGATTGCTCTGTTTCTAGCTAGCCAAATCTTCCAACATATATACTTTGGAAGTGTTATCCATACTTGTTTAAATTGTTCTTTGTTTCATAAGGGCCCTTTGTATGTGAAACCCCACTTCCAAAAAAGAGATTTCCATGTTGTTGGATTGCATAATTTATTCTCAAGTCCCATTAAATCCTTTTGCCAAACAATCACAATGTAATTACACTCCCAAAATAAATGTGGTATAGTTTATGCATTTTCCAAGCATAAAGTACATCTTGAAGGTCCCTAGATCCCTCGTCTATCCAAGTTTTTTGTTGTTAGGATTCTCTCATGAGATAAAGCCAACAAAATGTGTTTATTTTAGGGATGCCATCAATTTGCCAAATTTATGCCCAGATTGTGGATCCAGGGGGAAGAGTTTCCCTAGCCAACTCAAACTCATATCCCTTCTTTACTATATATATGGATGATCCCCAACCTCGCTGATCACGATTGGATCTAATTTTTGGTGCACATCCACTTAAAAGGACTTTCATTTTCTGGAGTAGTGGTGTTAGTCTCAAAGGAACTTGTCCAAAATTCCAACCTTTCCACCACCCATCAGTGTTCCAAGTAGATATGTCAACAATAGTTCTAATTCCAAGGGAATCCTGCCAACACTTCAAAGGAGCCAACTCATGTATATGTACCAATGGCTTAATCCCCATTATATTATCATGCCAAATATTTATTGAACCCCCATTTCTTGGAACACATGTAAGATCTAATCAAATTATGGGAACAACTGCATTAATCATTTTCCATGTTGGAGAACCATTCCTACTTGTAGGAAGCTCATCCAAACATCTTTTTCTAGGTCTAGTAAAGTATTTCTTGACTAATACCATTTTCCACCAATCATATTTCCCAGTAAATATCCTCCATAACATCTCCCCCCCCCATGGCCAGATTCATCAATCTACGGTCAATAATCCCTTAACCACCATGCATTTTTGGGGCCCTCGCTATAGACCATATGATTAGATATTGAAACCTCTTATTGTTGGATTTTCCACCTTGCCACAAACAATTCCGAATCTCCTTTTCTATTTTTTGTTGTACACTCGTTGGATCCAAGAGAGATGAACATTGATAAATAGGGAGAGCAGATATCACTACTTTGATGAGTGTAATTCTCCTCGTCGAACTTAGCCAGTGAGATCCCCATTGCAAAAAATTTGACTTGATTTTGTTTAACGTTTGCTGCCACAAGTTAGAAGTAGTAGAACAAAGACAAATAGACATTCTCATATATGTGAAAGAATTCCAATCATCCTTGAATGAAAAGTGAAAAACATTAGATATAATTGCAATAACATTTTGACTTACATTCCATGTAATATTTGACTTTTGACATGATTAATTAAGCCTCTGGATACTTGAGTAAACAAGTCCAAGTTTTCTTTGAACCTTTTTGCTATGGTGACTGAAGCTCCCCCCAATATTAGAGTATCATCTGTGAACTATGAGTGGTTTATGCTTTTCACTCCTTTGACCATTCAAATTCCTAGCAACAAACCGCTAGCCTGACCATTCTCCATTTCCTGCTTAAAGTTTCCACCACGATTATATATATAAATAAATATAGGGGGAAACCTTTCCTTAATCCTCTACTTGCATTAAAAAAAATGGTTGGGCGCCCATTGATCAAGGGTGAAATCCAAGGATTTTTGATACAAGTAAAAATCCGCCGTATGAAATTTTCATCGAGTACAAACCGATGGAGAACATCAAAGAGAAAGGAGTGCCTAATTCGGTCAAATGCATTTTCCATGTCAATCTTAATTATCATCCCTTTGTCCCCTTTAGCTTTACTGGTATGAATAACTTCATGTACTAGAATTATATTATCTATGATTTTCCTTTTCTCCAAAATACCACCTTGATTTTCTTATATGATTTTGGGGAGTAAAACTTTGAGCCTAGATGCTATGATTTTTGTTATTATTTTGTAAGAATTGTTGCATAGAGAGATTAGTCTGAACCTAGTAAAAGACTTTGGATTTTTTTCTTTAGGTATGAGGGCGAGAAATACCGAATTTGTAGCTCCTCCCATTTTAAAGGATTTATGAACATACTGGATCATTCTCACTAAATCATATTTGATAGTGTTCCGACAAACTCTATAAAAGTGGTTAGTAAAACCATTTGGCCCATAAGCTTTATCTGGATCCAGTTTCCATAATGTAGCTTGTATTTCCTCTTTTGATACTCTCTCCATGCTCTTTTCATTTTCATCTAAGGAGATTGTTACTGAAATATTAGTCAACATTGTAGTTGTAAGCTCTGGCTCCACACCCTCCTTTTCATTATATAGTTCTTTAAAATGAAGAAATGTTGCTTCCTTAATTTTTTCAAAAGTGTTGAGGGTCTCCCCATTAGAAATATTTATCTCTTTAACATTATTCCTCCATAGCCTAACTCTTTCTTGCTTATGGAAGTAAGCAGTGTTCCTATCCCTTACCTCCATCCATAAACTCCTAGACTTCAATATCCAAATCATTTATTGATTACATAGAGCATTTTSATACCTTTAACAACCTCTCTTTCCTCCATTATCATTCCCYGAGTGGCTTGCTCAAGCTTGATTTAGTTATGTATGCTTTCTAACTTCTCTTTATTATCTTATACCTCAATTTATGGGGTAGAAGAATGWTTKTTTTCCTGCTCCTTGAGTACTTTGTTAGCTTCTGCTCCCATATATGAACAAGGGAGCCAATCACCCAATTACASTAGGTTCTCTTTATAATTTCAATCACCACTTTATTGTGAAGCCAAAGGAGATTAAATTAGAAAGGAATTGGCCTGTAACCAGACACCTCCTTAAGCAACAACRAGATTGGTTTGTGATCTGACACTGCCCAAGAGATGATTCGAGAAGAGTTAGTGAAATCACTCTCCAAAAAAGTGCTCTATATCAAGAACCCGTCTAGCCTTGTCGCTATATGTCCAGGGTCTATCCACTTGTTCRTCCAAGTATATTTTCCTTTTTGAGGTTTCACATCTACTTAATCATGTAAAGAGATGAGGTCTTCCATCCTTTCTCTAATGGGTCTCTCATTATACTCCCTCCCCTTTTCTCCTTTTGACAAAGAGTTGTATTAAAATCTCATGCCACTATGTTTTTATGCCAACAAATAGACCCTTTCAAATGTACTAAAGAATCCCAACACTCCCCTTTTTTTAGAATATAAAGAAGGCATGTATACATTAACCACATTTATCTCATCACATGTTTGTTGATTTTTGAGGCCGATAAAGATCCAATGATGTGGTTTATGATTGTGAGTTGTCCACTAGAGAGCATTGTTCAAGTAGTGCACAATCCTCCTAAGGCCCCTTTAGCACCGACTGTCAATCCTTCACTATTTTCCAAAATTTTCCACATCTGATCACCACTTCATGCCCTTCTAATTTTGTCTCCCAGATTAGGAGAATTGAGGGATTTTCCTTTTTTACCAAACTCATTGTTGATTCCACTTTTTCTTTACTCCCTAATCCACTACAATTCCAGGAGACTATAATCATTACTTATTGATAGATTTTTGGAATCCACTCCCTGATGGATTCATCCCACCTTGATTTCTTGTGGTTCTTTTACCCATTAGATTAGGAAGGGTGTGTTGTTGCCCTAGTTCTATTTATTTTTCCACCATTTCTTCTCTTTTGTCTTTCACATGTTTTCTTCTATGCCTTCTTTGATTTTTTCCTCCTAATACTATCTCCTCCATGTCCTCGTCAATTTTACCATCTTCTTCATAAGGGCTTTGATAATCTTAACCAAAATATGGATTTAATTGGACCACAATTGAAGGAATTGGGAGATCCTGGACTTGATTAGGGTGGCAACTCCCAACCTCAGGTGATGGAATGAACTCAAAATTAACCTCTTTTTCTAAATTTCCGTTGTTACGGATGTCACTTTTTTGGAAAATTGATCTTTATGTCACTAACAATGTCAATTTCTTCAAGGGATAGTGATTCATACCTATTTAGATTATTGTTACCTACTACCCCTTTTCTTCATGATGTTGGAGTTCCTTTGGCTCCCGTTTCTTGAGCTCTAGATGTGCCAACCTTAGAAGCTTCCTCTGTTTGCTGTGATATTATCACTACTGAAGGATTGTGTTTGGATTGTTGTGTTGGACCATATTTTCCATTGAATCTCTTTTTCTTTACTTGATGCCAATGTTCCTTTTTCTTGAGGTCTTCGCTCTGCTTCCACATTTCTTGGACATTTTTTGGGAAAATGTCCATATTCATGACATTGCTTACATTTAAAGGGGAGCTGTTCGTAATCCACTAGTTGGATATGATTCCTGTCATCAAGGACCGACTACATTGCTTTTGGTAAACCCTTCTCCAATTCTGCTTCTACACAAATTCATGCACAATCCATCATTGCATCCGTAGGTTCTGCCTTGTCTATGTAAGTCCCTAAATTATTTCGAGTGAACTTTAAGAGTTCATCATTACAACAATACAACGGGAGGTGCGACAATCTAACCTGGACTGGGACTATCGATGGGATGTCATTTTCATGGTTGAAGTCCAGTGTCCATCTGTTCAAATACAACCCTTTGGTTCCATAAAAATATGGGCCCATTTCGAAAAATGAGATCTTTGTCCTCATTTTCAAAATAAACGTATAGAATCCTCTTCCACAAAAGTAATGTGAAAACTTTCCTTTTATGAGTCCAACCCAACTCTCTTGTATCCAGGTCGCCATGGGTTTTGGGGAGGGCCAAAACCTTGTAAATTGTCCAAACAAATCTCTCTGTGCAAGACTCAGTGCAATATGCCTTGCATTCATAATCGACATTTGAACATTCAAGATTTCCTCCAACCTCTTGAAAAATCATGTTGGGGCACTTCTGATTGTCTTACTCATCGAAGATACTAGAGCCTTAAATGCATCTTCTTCTGATGGAGAGGAGGGGGGCGCTCTACCCCTTGAAACTGAGCTCACTTCATAAACCCTCAATCGACTTAGGTTTTCCTTCACTCTTAGTTATCACGCTAGGGTTTTCCTTCACTTTCGATTCTCGTGTGCTTCAAGGGTTCGATCCAATGATTTGTTCTAGAGTTTCAAACTAGAAGAATACAAAAAACGTAGAGCTAACCCATACCTTCTACATCTCCTCTTGCCACAACCGTTGGAGCATGATAATTATACTTTTAGGATGTTGAATTGGTTTTAATTGACAAAAAGCTCATGTATATTTTAATTATTTTATGGATGTTTTCATATGCATTGGTTCATTACTAGCCATGATACATCCCTGTTAATGTTATACATAGTCACGAGTTTGAGGATATACTCCAAAATGGGGTCCATTTCCTTCACGAGATCGTAGATATGCTCCAAGGTTTAATTAAAGAAACATTTACGGCCTACGAGATCGAAACTCTTTCAACACAAACATTTACAGCCTACCTTTGCACCTCCTAAAGAAATTGTTAATATATTTTTTTTTTATAATTTTCAAAATAAAATTACAACCTTTCAAAGGACGTTCCTTTATATTTTATTTTTAATTATAATCAATACTATTAAAAACACTTTAAAAATAGAATAGACTCAAACCAATTGAAAGAAATTGTAGGTTAAGAGTGGTTGAAGAAGAGGTGAGAGGGGATAAAATTTGGTGGTGGAATATTGTTTGGAAATTGGACAATCTTTTAAAAACTATAAAAAATTTTAGCTTGCCTTAGTAAACAAGATTTTGAAATAGAATAATGGCAAAAAACACAAACCTGACAAGGTCTTGGTTGGTATGTTTTGTGTAAAGTAAATAATAAATCGATTGACCATCTTTTTGTTCATCACTATTCTAAAAAATAACATGGAATGATGTTCTTCAAGCTATGAATGAGATGAATGTTGGGGATAAATGGAATAAAGCATCTCTGGTGAAGTGCTTTCAGAGCTTGTATCAAGATAAGTCTTTATTTTGTTGCATAGCCTTACCATGCTTTCTATTATGGGGATTATGGTTGTCCATAAACAAAAAAGATTTTCGAAGGGAAATCCTTTTCTATTAGTTGGGTGGGTTACAAAATTAGTGTTTCATACGAGGGTAGGTAGAAGCCTCACATTGCCAAAGCTTCAAGGGTAACAAAAGAGATTTCTATCAACCATGAGATTACCCAGGGATTCTTTGATGGGGTAAGCCAAGGAACCCCGAGTAAATGTGGTGTTGGGCCCCTTCTTTGTCTCGATTCTTGATATTATTAAACTCTGAAATATGGTGTTGGTTATTGGTCCAATAATAAAGTTGAGTTTTATGCTCTTTGAATTCTTTTAAAAGTCGATGTAGAAAAAGGACTAGGAAATCTTTGGGTAATGGGAGATCCAAACATGCTTATGGATTGGGAAAATGGAAGATGAAAAATACAAAGTTTGGCCTTAAATCCCATAATGAATAGAGTCATGAAGGTAAGAAGGTGGTTTGCATACATATCTTTCAAGCATATTTTCAAAGAATCAAATTCCCATGTCGACGAGATGTTAAAGGAGGAACTATATTTGCGGGAGGGCATGCTAGATGTACACAATAATTCAAGGACAACTTGTTAGTTTTAGAATCACTGAAGTGTCTTTTATTTTCTATTGGTACCTTTGTAGTTGTTATAATGGGTTGTGTGTATATTATGTTGAATCAAATCTGGCTATAAATCTTATGATATTCTTATGGTTTTTGTTTGAAAAGGGTATTGCACTAATCTTTTGAGAGTGAATTGTCCCTTGATGGAAGGCCACATTTATGTCATGAAAGGATTGTGATGGGTAGTTTTTTATACTCCCTCTTTTTAGGCCTCTAAGGATCGACAATTTGTGTTATGATTTCATCTTGGAAATTTTGAATATAAATATTTATTTTTCTTGGAACACACACACACACACACCATGTAACCATATACGGGAAGGCCTAGAAAATTCATCATCATGATTGGTGGTAACTAAACTAAATTGTCGGCATAGACTATAGTATACCTGACCCGATTGGGACACTAAATATTGACTTATCACATATAGTTGAACAAGAGACTTGACCTCGAGACCTCTTATTTGCAATTACAACACTCCGCCACTTTAATTAAGCCAATTACATCACTCCACCACTTTAGTTAAGCCTATGAGATTTTTGTGGTGGTGGGATTTGATCCACTTATGTGTGCATGGGTCATGATATCATTTAATATAATCTCTTCGGGTACAACCACACATTCAACTACTACCTTGAGGTGACCCATGACTTCGAGAAGTGCGCACACGGGCGCACACACACGTGTACATATACATATAATGTTTTCTTCTTGCAAGCGTGTTTAATTTTATGGTTTTCTATAAGATATTTTTTAAGGCCAAATTTTCGCTAATTAATTGTTTTCTTTCCATTTTACACACACACACACACACATTTTCCAATTGGCCATGTCCCTTTAAAAATTCATCTATTTTTTAAATAAGACATGCTTAGATTGTTAATATTATCCAAAATTTATAAGTTTTAAGAGTAAATTATATGTTTTTATTAAATATTGGCCAACATATCATGATTGATCGAGGATGAAGGAGTT
>SNQJ01S0146459.1:0-13836 GCA_010110895.2 Picea sitchensis
AGTTGAAGTTGAAGATATTAAAGGATTCATTTTACTTGTATTCATTTAAGTTAAATAAATAAAAGAAATATATTTTATCTACTTCATACAGTTTGTGTTATACATGTTTATGAATAATTAATTGAGTTGCCTATATCTTATTCGGTTAATTCAGTTAATCTATGAAAGTGGGAAAAGCAGTCAAAAGTTCCAGACACTGATTCACCCCCCCCCCGCACTCTCAGTGTCAGTGTGTGTTTCAACAACAGTCATATCCCTATAGTGCATTATTGTTGTAGGGTAAATGAACCATGCAGAATTTACCTCCCTTAGGCTCTTCCTAGACCTAAGACAGAATATAGATGCAAGCAACAAATTTTCCTAGATCCAAATTATACACAAAAAGGATCTAGGAGTTGATGGAATGAAAGGTTTACCTGGTGATCAAACAGTTGTCCTTGCATGCTCCTTAGTTGTTAGCTTCCTCAAATATTCCCTTCACTCTTACCAACATGGATCTGTAGACATAGAGACACAAAGAAACCTTTCACAAGATCACACGAATCATGTATAAATGGATAATAGAACTAGTGACATAACATAAGAATATCAATTCCCTACAAAGATTATAGCAATTACATACAATCAAGTAAGGAGGAAAATCATGTACATGTTATATTAATGGAAAAATGGATTACAACTTACAACCAAAGAAGTTGATGCAGTCCTCTCCCAAGCTCTATAATCAAACCGCCAGTACAAGTTTGCTTTCTCCTTTCTCCCCCACTTTTTCCATGAGAAACCCTCATTATTTATAGGATAGTAGAGATAAGATCAAAGGGTAGTTTGGATAAGATATCTATGCCCAATATGGAAATATTCTCAATCTCAAACAAATAATAATCTGGGGTTTAATCTCATCTCACTAAATCAATCTTAATAGGGAGTAACAAACCCGGTCGTGCCCTGCATTATTGCAAGGAAGGATCGGTCTCCCTTTGCAAGAGGACAAGGAGTGACCAACAATTTTTGGTCATGGGTTGTAAAGGATCAACCAAAAACCAGGAAAAAAGTGATCCAGGTGGATATCGATGGCCACCCACCTTTTCCAACTGGCTCAAAACAGTTTTCTGACAATTTTGGCAATTTACTATTTTTAGCAGTTTTAACTTCTGGGGCCATTTTGAGGGCCTAAATGAAGGTTTTTTAGGATCGAGCTTCTCAATGTTTTATTATGACATGATTTAGGCCCAAAAATGAATCTCCTTGACGATACCTTTCCAACAGGCTATCATACGCCTAAAACGGAGATGGTATGCAAAAGTTACGACCTCGAGAATTTAATGTACTAACTTACCCAAATGGGGCCCACATGACTTTTGGCGCTTCATATCCTAGGGTTAGGTTTTTGGATGTCTAGGATTTTTGGCATTCTTGTTTATTGTAAAAATTCCTTCAGAGCCTCATTGTAATCATCTTCTTGGGAATGCGAGTAGCCGTCACATCTCTTCTCAGAGATAAGCTGCCACCATTCTAGCGAGTCTTTCACTCTGTATTTTTACAATCTCTGTACATTTATTTCATTAATAGAAATCATGTATTACTATATCTTTGTGTTTATGGTTTCATCTCTGATACATTTTTGTTATATTATTGGATATATGTGATATCTCTGTACATTTCTTTATTATATCTCCGCTCTCATTTTGTGCTGAAAATAATCTGGATCAAAAAGGGACTGCAAACTCAAGGGAAAAGTGGTATAATTTAATGTTTCGGACTGCTAACCCCTAGATGATGCCCATCAAGTGATCAAGTGGGAAATAATTGTATAACAATTATTACCATTATTACATGGTTTGTTTGTGTAGATAATCTTAATTTGTCCAAAATCTTGGAAATATCATCAATTTTCTTTTATTATGTTGATGGTGTAGCTATTGCCTTGAAAGCTATATGCAAGGCACTAAATCAAGGCTAATACCCACAGGAACCTATTTGAATTGCTAAAACTTGATCAATAAGTCATTCATAGTCGATTTAGTCCACTTTGATCAGGGTTGGTTTGCTTAATATGCAAATATCTTAGGATTATTCCATAAAGTGGAGTTATTCTTCCTGTAAAACTCTAGAAGGACCATTAAGCCTATGAAAAGGCCTCAGCCACATGGGACTGATAGATTTATAATGGATTTAATCTAGATCCCATTTGAATTTTGGATTCTTCTTGATATTTTAAAGTTGGGTATTGGAGAGGTTATGACAATTTTCTTCTCATAAAAAGGAATTCCCAATTTGCATCTTTGTATCCACTTACCCAACTTCCTTATGGAGGTTTAAGAGGAACCATCAAAGACATTGAGGACCTTTGGACTAGAGAGTTCCTTGAATAGGAACAAACCCAATGAGAAAGGATTTAGATCCATCTCACCACCCAAAGGTATGGACTTATGGATGTAGAATCTTGTTTCTCCCCACCATATCTTTTTGTACATTGGTTTAATGGTGTTTACTTGAATGGTTTGTTTTCAATCATTGAACTAATAAAGTATATCAAGAAGGGTTTTTGCTTTTTTTTATGAGTTAGATCTAGGTTTTTTCTACCTATATAGTAGGAAATATGTTTTTTCTTTTATTGTGTGCAAGATTCTTGGAACTAGACCTTTTCTTCTTGCTCATTCATTAAATATTGGAATATCCATTAAGGAGTGCAAGTTTATAATTTCCTCCCTTTCCTCCTCTCTCAAAGCCCTAGTTAGATTTCCTGCTTGCTTAGTATATTAAATTAAACCTTATTTTATTATTGTTTGTTACTAGCCTTCCAATTAAATAGTGGGAATCTAGTAGTATACCCACTATGCAGAAAAAATTGTCAACAAAAAAAACTACCACATGATATAATAGATAGGCAAAAAAACCTGGCCAATCAAAACAAGGCATACAGGGCCAGCAAAATGTCGCAATGCCCAATACAAAAAGCAGTAAACATATAATAAAAACTCATCAAGCTAAAATGAGTGTACATATCAAGATAATGGAGGGATAAATCACACATCAGGTGGAGGGTCTTTTCCCTTGGGGGGAGGCCCCCATCCTTTAGTTGTGGGATTAGGATCAACTATGTTGGATTACCATTATTTTATGCCTTGATTTATTTCTTTAAGATGCTCATGTTTTGATATACTTAGAGGGGAAAAAGACTTCCCCACATTTTTTATTGATCGTGGATTGCCAAAATCACACTGGGCGTTTTGTATTATGTAGAATCAAGCACTAGGGTTCAGTTTCTGGTTCTCTTACTATCAGCACCATGCCAGAAACTAGCGTGGGGGGTAGCATACCATTGCCCTCCCCTCCATCTCCTCCTGACATTGAGGCATTTTAGAATTTAATCTCCTCTTACAAAAAAATGACAAATCAGGCTCCCTCACGTTTCATCAAGAAGCTAGATGATATTTCGAAGGTGTCGGTTCACTCAAATTCATCCGTCCCTTTCATGATCTGCCTAGCTGAAAAACAATCTTATATCCCAATTTACAGGCCTATGGCCCTCACCCAGGTCCATGAACCAGTGGCTGGAACTAAATTGGAAGAAAAATATTTAGGGCCACATGTCTTCAGCCTTTTATGGTAAGGGTTTCTTTGTCTTTATGTTTGAAAACAAAGAATATCAAGATCTGATTTTCAGAAATGGCCATACTTCATGGGAGCAAGAGGAATGTATTTGAAAAAATGGACTCCTGATTTTAGTCTAGAAAATGATATCCCCTCTCTTGTCCCAGTTTTTTTCCGTCTACCCTTTCTTTCGCTACACTACTAGAATGATGATATAATCAAAAGTATTGGGAATACCTTGGGCAAATATATTGACTGTGTTGAACCATGAGATGGACTGCAAGCCTATACTAGGCTATGTGTTGAAGTATATCTTGAAAAAGGCTTGCCTGAATCTATCCAGTTAACTCTGGATAATTGGTCTTACATCTAGCAAGTAGACTACAAACAACTACCTTTCAAATGCAAAGCATGTCATGAATATGGACACTTCACCAAAAATTTCCCTCAAAATAAGCCAAAGCACTCGAAGGAAAGAGATCAAGAGAACTGGGAGCAACCCAAAAGGAAAAAGACAACAAGAAAATCAACTTCACAACCTCGGGGCCAAGGCTAAGCCAAAAGCTCGTCCCCAACTTCTAACCCCAACTCCTCTCACAAAGGGGAATCTAGTCAAAACAAATTTGATGGGCTATTTGTTCTAGAAGAAATTCAAGAGGTTTCAAGGGAAGTACAGGATGATCATGATGAATCAGAGAAATTGGTACCAGTACAAGAGAACCGTGAAATCCCACAACAAGGCATATCCAAATCTAGAAACTGAGACCCCTTCCCTTCAAAAAACCCTGAGGCAGTGGAGGATCGATAATTTGAAGGCTCGGGAGTAGACTTAGAATCTAAAATCTCACAGTGGACCATCATAAAAAGGTAGGAAGGAAATCCAACAAAAATTTAAGGGAAATAGAAGCAAATCGAGAAAAAGAATTGGGACTACAACCCACCCTAGAAGATATTCTTAAAAAGGATGGGAAATTCACCAAAACCCATTCTATCGTAGTCAAAGGCTCGGCTTCCCAACCCTCTAAATGGGGGACCACAAAATCAATAAGTAAATAATGAAAGTTGTCTCCTGGAATTGTAGAGGAATGGGTAGCAAAGAAAAAAAGGAATATCTAGGAAAACTAACACACTCATAAAAGCCTTCAATCCTCTTGATCCAGGAGACAAAACTAAGGGATTCAGAATCCCTTCAAGAAATTCAAAAAAAATTGGAAAAAAAAGAAAAGGAGTAGTTATTGGTGCAAGAGGAGCTTCTGGAGGACTCTGCACACTATGGAACATAGATCATTTTCAACTAGAAGAAATCCACCAGGCTTTGAACTAGATTATGGTAAATCTACTTCATCTTCCTTCAGGTATGAACTACCACATAATATCTACATGACAAATAATTATTGGGAAAAAGTAGATTGTTGGAATTCCCTTTTAAATCTAGCATCAGTAGAACCTCTTCCAAATCTAATCTTAGAAAGAGATTTCAAGATCACAAGACATCTAAAAGAAAAAAAGAGTGGGCTCCATTGTTCGATATCAGTTTCGCGAGAAGATGGACGATCTAATTTCTTTCTTGGACCTGATTGATGTTCCCCCCTTAAAAGGGATCTTCACCTAGAGCAACAGAAGGGTTGGCCCAAGTTTCACAGCTGCAAAGATGGATCGTTTCTTAATCAAAAGCTCCTTCCTTTCACTCACAGATTCCTTTCCCTCTAAAATCATCCCTTGGGCCAACTCAGATCATCACCCCATATCCCTCCTCTTTGATAAGACCTCAAACTGGGGACCCTCCCCCTTCCATTTTAACCCCATCTAGTTGGAAAAGGAAGATCCCCCCCGCCTTATCTCAAGAACCTAGAGTCAATGGATCATAGGGTCCCCAGTGTTCATCTGGGAGAAAAAGATTAAACTCACAAAAAAGGCCATCAAGAGCTGGGCAAAATCCTTCTCCCTCCCTTCACATCTACAAGTTTTGGAGAAACAAAAAAATCTTGAAACCATACATGAATCTCTTGATACAGAACAAGTTAATCCTACCCTGCTCCAAAAAGAGCAGACAACCCTTAAAGAGTATATAAGGGCCTTGAGGGACGAGGAAACAATATGGAGGATAAAATCAAGAAGCCTTTAGTTACAATCCAATGACAATAATACAACCTTTTTTCACAAGCAAGCTAAGGTAAGGCAATGGAAAAATAAAGTTGAGGAAATAAAACTCCTAACAAGGGAAATTATACAGGATTTTGAAGAAATCAAACAACATGGCTCCAAGTTCTATAGTCAATTGTATACAAATCTAGGGGATTGGAATGAGGAGTTGAGTCAAAATTTCATATCACGTCTACCTGAACTAGTCACAGATGAGGATAATAGAGAACTCAACAAACAAGTGGCGCAAGATGAAATCCTGAAGGATATCAATCAATTCAATCCTGACAAGGCACTAGGCCCTGATGGTTTCACCATAAATTTCTATAAAAGATGTTGGTCTATCATAAAATTTTATTACATAAGAATGCTTAGATATGTTCACAGATCCTATCGCTTAGGAAGAGGCACCAACTCGGATTTCTTATCTCTCCTACAAAAAGAGAAAGGCTCTTCCTCCTCTGACAGATTCAGACTAATTTCTCTTCGTAATGTCTCTTATAAAATTATGCCCAAGATAATCTCAAATAGATTGAAGCCCCTCCTCAACTCTTCAATACTGCCCAACCAATGGGGCTTTGTAGCATGTAGGAAAATTTGGGATAATATCATTTTGTTTCAAGAGGCAATACACTCAAGTCACAATCCAGGGAAAAAGGAATGACGATGAAAATATGTATGGCCAATGCCTTTGATAGAGTAAATCATGAGTTTCTTAAGTATGTCCTAAAAAAAATCAGGTTTACTCACCACTTCATATCTTGGATAAACTCTTGTATAGCTCACCCTTGGATGGCCATGTTAATCAATGGGAGGCTAGCTCCTTTCTTTCAAGCCATGAGAGGTCTAATATAAGGTATCCCCTTGTCTCCTCTTTTATATGTGCTTGTTTCATAACCCTTGAAAAAATGATTGGAATGGGAATGCCTAAATGGAACAATCTTAGGTTTTTTCTTTGCAAGGGGGGTAAAAGGAATTAATCACTCACAGTTTGATCATGATACGCTCCTCTTGGGTGGGGCATCAAGAATAATAGAAAGAAGGTTCAAGCTTGTCCTAGATCAATACACTCAGATCTCTGGTGGCCTCATCAATAAAAATAAAATCCAAATTTATGCATGGTGTATAGATG
This sequence comes from Picea sitchensis, assembly GCA_010110895.2. Classification (NCBI taxonomy): domain Eukaryota; kingdom Viridiplantae; phylum Streptophyta; class Pinopsida; order Pinales; family Pinaceae; genus Picea; species Picea sitchensis. The sequence continues at coordinate 6,869 of SNQJ01S0146459.1, forward strand.
CTCGTAGTCTTTTTGTGCTTTCTCAGATTCTCTCCTACCCCATCTCAGAAGATTGGAAATTATTTAAATACTTGGGGATGCCAATCTACCTAAAATCCATCCCAGGAGAATATTGGCACATTTTAATCTAGAAAATTAAAGAAAATATGGAGTCCCAGGGATCAATCTGGTTAAACCCAACAAGGTGCCTGGTCTTAATCAAATCAATCCTTTCTTCCCTTCCCATCTTCCAATTTTCCTCACTTATGGCTCCAATGGGCATAAAAAAGAGCCTTGCTCAGCTAATAAGAAAGTTTCTCTGGAAAGTAGGCAAATCAAACACAAAAGATTTCACCTTGTTAAATGGGATGTTGTAAAAGTGCCCAAGGATCACGAGGGTCTTGGAATTTGGGACTCAGAAACAGACAATTTATCTTTGGGATCAAAGTTACTCTTGAGAATAGTCATGGGAAAGAAAGAATTGTGGAAATCAACAATAGTTAAAAAGTATGGCTTGGGAACCAGAAAGAGAAGTATGGACTCCTCTCCTCCTGGCATCCCAGGTTCCCCTGTCTGGAAGCTACTCAGGTCCACAATTCCTTTTTTTCAAAAAGATCTGCATTGGATTCCAGGAAATCGCAAATCCATCAACCTCTAGAAGGACAAAATTTTAAACCAAAACCCTCTGGAACAAAAGGAGCATTACATCGAGCTTAGAGGATCATTGGGGACCCATCTGAAATCGACCCTTTTTTATATTTCTGATTGGAATGATGATGGAACATGGAAAAATTGGAATATTGGGGAAGTTCCTCATCACCTTTAACCTCAAGCTCTCTCATTTATAAACAATCTGAAAGGGGTGGCTCCAATCCATAGAAGGGTATTGGAAAGCAGGGGTTGGGGCCCCAAAGGATACTTCGTCAAAGCAATATATCAAACCCTACTTTCCGAAAAAATCCTTCCAGACAAATCGACATGGTGGTGAAATATTTGGACCCCAGACGGCCTGCATAAAATCAACATCTTTATCTAGACTCTTGCACATGGGAATATTTTAAGTGGTGAAAATCTGCAGAAGAGAGGATTCCTAGGACCCTTCTAGTGTGTTCTTTGCAAAAGAAATAGTGAAACAATTCAACACCTTTTATGGGATTGTGAGTTCACAAAGCAGGTTTGGCTCACAACCTTCAGTATCCTCTAACCAAATATTAGGTGGTCGACCAGCTTCAAACCCCTCCTTGGAAAATGGGAGAACTATTATCAGGGCTCATTCCAAGGTAAATCAATTTTTAAAAGGCTCTAGAAATTTCTCCCTAAATTAGTTTTGTGGCAACTATGGTTGGCTAAAAATTGTCTAGTATTTTAAAATAAGATAACTCCCCCCCTCTTGTGGCCACTAGGGAAGTGACCCATTTGTCCGAGTACTTGAACTCCAAAATTCCTTGATAGGAGGACCCGATCATTTTAAACTTGGACGAGAGAACATGGATCTCAAAATTCAACCTCTCTCAAAGCCATATTCCTAACATCACTCAGCGAGCATGCTGGCAGCTTCAATTCTTGTCTTCAACCCTCAACTCTTGGCTCTCTTCCCAAAAAATACACACCTTATGCTTCAATGGTGCATCAAAAGGAAACCTAGGAAAGGCAAGTGTGGGGCATAGAGTTCTTGATTACTATTGGAACCTAGGAATCGTCACTAATAACAGGGCATAAGCGTATGCTATGTAGCTGGGCATTCAACTAGTCAAGCAAAGGGAAATCTCAAGTCTTAATATAATTGGTGATTCAGAAAACATCATCATAATCTTCATTCGAAACTCCACCCCAAAGAACAATAAGTTAAATAAAATTGTGGATCGCATCAGGCTCTCTCTCAAAAACCTCCAAGTGAATTTCTATCATGTGGTCAGGAAGCACAATTAAACCACAGATGAAATGGCCAATTTTAAAATTGGAAAGGCCCAAGGTCTGATGAGGGTTGGTGGCATCGAGTCCCTTATTCCCCCTCCATAATGTGCATGCCCCCTAAGTCCAAGTCCATCCCCAACGTCCTATGTAAAATTCTATGGGATTATAATCACCCCACGCACATCAATTCAGTGAGAATGCATGGCAATGGAAAGTGCCACCACACCATGCATGCACAACACTTAGAGTTTATTATGTGTTGGATTACTAAGAGGGGGGGTGAATCAGTAATCGAGAAATTTAATCTTTTTTAACCATATAATCCAAGTGTTATATCAATGTAGCATTATCATCCCATAACTGCAGAGTAAATAAGCAATGAACAAACGAACAATCATACACATACATAATACACCAGTGTTTTACGTGGAAACCCAAAGCGGGAGAAAACCACGGAATGTTTTTTCTTCTATGTCTTGAAGAATTACATTCATTGGAAGCACCAATTTCCTTTGTTTTCTAGTTGCAACTGGAAGGAGGCTCCAACCCCCTAGTTTCTAAGGCTACAACCTGAGGAAAGCTCCAACTCCCCAATTCTCTCACTACAACCAGAAGGAGGCTACAACCCCCTAATTTCTCCAGCTACAACCGAAAGGTGGCTACAACCACCTATCCTTGCGCCGTCCAACCACCCTAAAGTAGAAGTAGAATGATAGAACCATTGTCACACTATCACTGTGAGATATACCATTGTACAACTATATCAATCTATACCACTGACCTGCATCCAACCTTTACAACTATCGTGTAATCAATTTGTACCTAAACTGAACATATATCAACAAAAAACAATAGGTACATGACCTATAGTGTTGAAACATGTGTATGTACGTGCCCTATCTATTATGCAGCATGTGTATGTACGCGATCAAACTGTTATGCAGCTTGTGTATGCCTTCTGAAAACTAGGGTTTTATTTCTCTTGAAAACTTCTGACCCTCTATAACTTTTTCACATAGATCTGTAACCTGTCACTGTATCCAAATTGTAACTGTACCCTGTCTATGCATCCTCATACATAACCTTTACCCAAAGCATATATATCTCTCTCTAGTCATGTGCCATATAGGTGTGTGAAATCATGAACAATTATAATAATTCTCACATGATCTAGTTATCAAACCCTTTCTGATATTCAATCTCTCAATACATCAACCACTTCACAAATACAAGCTCTCAACCATGTACTGCAAAAAACCTTAGCCATATGCCAAGAAATACAAGATGTGCCTCAACAAGAAGTATCAATGATAAATATACCAGCACTGTATTTTTGTAGATCTAACTTATATAGAATATCCCATGCAACCACTACTCTCTCTAGGGAGAATCCTCAAATCTCCATAACCATTTCTCATGCATACATCAAAATCCAACTATTCATATAAATAAGACATACCTTTTGAACCAATGGATAGATCTGATGTATCTGAACACTATAGACCTTCCTAGGAGCTTGATCTCAGAATCTAGAACCTCTGCATCTTCATCTCTTCAAGTTTCCATGGATTTACCAACATGTACGCACCCTAATACACTTCAAGCCCGTGTACGTATGCACTCGAATACACTGTCAACCCGCATATTGTACGCACCCTAATACAATGTTAGCCCGCATACACCTCAGAAACTAGGGTTTTTTAGATGTAATTCTGAAACTTTTTCCATCAACCCTTCGTACTATATCAGACTTTCACAACTTCAGATGTATCAATGAGTACTTGCAATAATCCTTACACAACAAAAGATATTCAATGTGTTCAAGTGTGATTAAATGAGAGAGCCTTGCCTCTTATTTATACTTTCATGTAGCATCCCACTTTCCTTATTTTTGGGAGTTCTCCATTAACTTTATTATTTAAATAATTTCGTTTGCAAACACTTTGACTTTTTGGGGCTTCTAGATGACTCATGAGGGTCCTCCAACTTCACATGGCCATAACTATCTAACCGTGAGGAGTTATGTGATGCTCCACATACCACCAAAAATGGCATGACAATCATTATCCATCTAGGATAGTTTAACTAACAAATTCACTGACCTTCATCTCATTATTCCACAATTAATCATGGGTTCTATAACCATACTTCTAGGATAAATCAATCTGCAAAGCATCTTCCCGTGAGGGATTTCACCATAAGGGGACCACTTTGGAGTTCATCCATTTGTACTTCTTATCAACCATGACAAGAAAATAATGAGTCATCTTTACATCAAACAAAATTGGGTCCATTACCCAAACCTTTGTGCTACTGGACTTTCTTCAAGGGTTGACATCAATGACAACCAACCTTAATCAACAATCTCCCCCTTTGGCATTGATGGAAACACTCTGATGTAATACTCAAATCATGTCATGCAATACTGAATTCATATCACTCATGCTCCCCCTAGAACCATGCTTATGTCATCTGCATCTCTGTGACCATTGCTCCCTCTGGACTCATGCCTCTATCCTCTGCATTTGATAAATCTCTCCCCCTTTGTCATCAATGGAAAAGGTATCTTTACATCCAGGGATGCTCCCCCTAACTGAACTGTCCTCTTTATGGTGATTCCTTGTGTACATATAAGACATATAAGATAAGCATTCAAAAGAATTAATTTTGGAGTAGAAATAACTCCAACCTCTAGCGAAGATACTCAAAGGCTTCCTGTGGAAGTGGTTTTGTAAATATGCCTTCCACTTGTTATTTTGTGCCCACATACTCAACTCTGATGTTCTTTTCTGCAACATGTTCCTGTAGAAAGTGATACTTGATTGGAATGTGCTTCGTCTTGGAGTGCATCATCGGGTTCTTTGAGATACTGATGGCACTTGTATTATCAAAATAGATTGGAATGGGCTCATCATACTCAACATGTATATCTGTCAGAGTTTGTTTCATCCAAAGAACCTGTGTACAACATGTTGTTGATGCAATATACTATGCCTCAGTTGTAGATAAAGATACTGATGATTGTTTCTTTCTTAGCCATGATACTAAACACTCACCCAAGCAGAACGTTGCTCCACTGGTGCTTCATTGGTCATCAATACAACCTGCCCAATCTGCATCTGTGTAGGTAATAAGTGATAGATCCTTTCCTTTTGGATACCATAATCCAAACTCTTTTGTTCCTTTGAGATATCTGAAAATCCTCTTCACTGCTAATACATGTGATTCCTTTGGTGTTGCTTGAAATTATGCCACCTGTCCAACTATCTGCATTGCATATGGTCCAGATGATATCACATATAGTAGGCTACCAAATATTGACATGTATTGCCTCTAATATGTAGACTTTGAATAATCATCTTTGTTCAATTTACAACTGGTTTGCATGGGAGTGATAACTGGTTTGCAATCTTCCATTCTGAACCTCTTTAGCATTTCTCTGGTATACTTGGTTTTAGAAATACAAATTCCTTGGTTGCTTTGACATATCTGAAGTCCCAGAAAGAAGGATAGTTCTCCAAGCAATGACATTTCAAATTCATTCTGCATATCCTTTGCAAATTTCTAGCTTAACCTATCATCGTCACTACCAAAAATAATATCATCAACATAAACTTCAATTAATAAAATACTATATTGACTTACCTTGATGTAGAGGTTGTTGTCTGCACTTCCTTTTCTAAACCCTGCCTGTTGTAGATATTTATCCAGTCTAGAGTACCATGCTCTAGGAGCTTGTTTTAGACCATACAAGTCCTTCTTTAATTTACACACATAATCTGCATTCTCTGATAACTAAAATCCTTCTGGTTGTACAATGTAGACATCTTCTTCAGGTTCCCCATTCAGAAAAGATGATTTTACGTCCATTTGATACACTTTAATATTTTTGGAGCATGCATAAGCTAAAAGCAATTAGATTGTTTCTGTTCTGGCAACTGGGGAAAATGTCTCTTCAAAGTCGATTACTTCAACCTGTGCATATCCTTTACATAACAATCTAGCTTTGTTCCTTGTAACCTATCCATCTTCATTCAATTTATTTTTGTATACCCACTTTGTGCCGATCACATTTTTATCCTTTGGTCTTGGAACCAATTCCCAAGTGTCATTTTTCTCTATTTGATCTAACTCTTAATCCATGGCCTTATTCCAAAATCCATCCTTGATGGCCTCTTCAAAATAGGTTGGTTCAATTGTAGATGTGAGTGTTAGTTGTGTTTCTTCTGGTGAACGAATTCTTCTTCTTGTCTCAACTCCCGCATCTTTGTTTTCGATAATCTGATTTGAAGGATGATTCTTCTGTACTCGTCTGCTAGGTGACTTTGGAGGCACTTGTTGAACTTTCTCTTCTACTTCTGTCGGATCATATTCATATTTCCCTTCTAATTTTTCATCTTTTGTTTCTTCTTCGTAAAGTTGTTCCATTGATTCATTTTCTTCTTTCTTTAATTCTTGTCTACCTGCTTCATCAATTGTTACGTTGATGCTTTCCATAACTTTGTTCAATCTTAGGTTGTAACACTTGTATGCTTTCATTGTACTTGAGTAACCAACAAGTACTCCTTTGTCCACACGAGAGTCAAACTTTCCTCTTCTTCCATCTTCTCTTTTGATGTAGCATTTTCTTCCAAAAACTCTGAAGTGATTTACATTTGTTGGTCTTCCTTTCCATATCTCGTAGGGAGTTTTGTCAGTGTTGTTTCTATGCATTACTCTATTTTGAATGTGAATTGTTGTATGCACTGCCTGTGTCCAAAATATATCTGTCAATTTGGAATCCATTACCATTGTTCGAGCCATTTTATGTACTATCCTGTTCTTTCTTTCAACAACTCCATTATGTTGAGGTGTCCTAGCAACGAAAAATTTCCTTTGTATTCCATGACTGTTGCAGTAGGCCATAAATTCCTTTGAAGTGAACTCTCCTCCATTATTAGATCTCAAGCATTTGATTTTTTAATCCATTTCATTTTCAACCATTTCCTTGTAGATCTTGAAGTTTTCAAAAGCTTCTGACTTATTCTTGAGAAAACAAACTGCATTCATTCTTGTATAATCATCAACTAATAACA
>SNQJ01S0146460.1:0-20718 GCA_010110895.2 Picea sitchensis
ATTTTGTCCCTAATATTGCTATTTTCATTCACCTCTTCTTCCTTTGTTGATTGTTTTTGTTCTTGGTTTCTTTTTTCTATTTCTTGTAATCTAGCCTCCATATTGTGTAGCTAAGTCTAAAACCCCAATATTTTATTGTCCATTTGTGATCCAGGTGGATATTGGTGGCCACCCACCTATTCCAACTGGCTCCTCGTGTCCGTTTTTGTTCAACACATTCTTTTGTACTTCTTTGTAAATGTGGGTTCTACACTTCTGGGGCTGTCTGAAGAAACACACATCGTTCAGGTGGATACAGGTGGCCTCTCGCCTCATTCAACTAGATTATTTTGTATGTTTTCATGTCATCACATCTTGATGTACTTCCGGGGTCGTTTTGGGGCCCTAAATGTTTTTTTTTTGGCTCGCCACAGTCAAACTGTAGACAAAGTCAACGTTTGACGACATAATGTGTATTTATCTGAAAAACCTTTCCAACGGGCTATCATGCGCCTAAAACGGAGATCGTATGCAAATTTACGGCCCTAGGAAGTTGAGGTACCAAATTACACCAACTTACTCATAGGGACCACATGACTTTTGGCGTTTCACCTTCTAGGGTTAGGTTTTTGGTTGTCTAGGGTTTTTTAATTCATGATTAATATCAAAAAAGCCTATGGAGCCTCATTGTAATCCATTCTTCTCATACAGATGCATGTAGCAGTTGCATCTCTTCTCAGAGATAACTACCACCATTCGAGCAAGTTTTCAGTTCTACAGTTTTACAGTTTCATCCTTTTTCATTATTTAATAGAAGATATTGTTCACTGGATATTTGTGTTATTCTCCATGTCTTTGTGTTTATTGTATTTAGTCTGTTAATCAGTTCGTTTCGCTCCTAAATCTGAATCAGTGGTATCAGAGTGGTCTGTTCTTCATTATTTTTCTTTGTGCATGTCCCCGACAAGATCTGGGTACAAGAAGTTGGGACTCCAACCAATCGAGCCATTACCAGATCGATCATGCTGAGCCTGACAACAAACCATGGGCGATGAAAAGAAATATGATAGAGCAGAAGATCCTATTAAAATGTTGGTCAAGGAAGCCCTCGCACGACAAAGGAACAAAATGATGGACAACTTCGCGCAGATCCTTCGACGACTGCCCACAGGAGAAGCATCTTCATCAAGAGGCCATGCAACCCCCTTCAAGGTACATGTAAATTTTGATATTCCATTATTTGAAGGACTGATAGATGTGGATGTTGTAGATAAATGGTTGAATTTGCTCGAAGGATATTTTTCGGTCCACAAATTTTCCGATAGGGAAAAGATCACTTTTTCACTCCTCAAGGTCGTTCCCCATGTTAAAGATTTGTGGGATACTTACTCTGAGCAAAGGGCCGTGGAGGAATCTACAATGTTTGTGGTGGTCCCTACATGGGATTCCTTCCAGGACGCCATTAAATAACAATACTACCTTGTTGGAAGCTACGAGGACCAGTACACCAGATGGACCACCCTACGTCAAGAAAGGGACCAGATAGTACCAGATTTCACCAATATTTTCCATACCCTACGCACCAAATTGGTATCAAAGACTCTGAGCATCATCTGGTGCTCAAATACCATGACTATTTTCATAGATACATTCAAACAGAAATGGATTTCTTGGACATCGCCTCTTTGGGCATGACTTATAGATAAGTTGTTAAGATTAAGAAGAAATTTAAGCAGAAACAACAAGAGTTTGGATCTGAAAACCCGTCACAGCCGAAGTAGGGAAAATACAGCCCCAACCCACACAACAAGGGACCAATTCAATATGGTATCCCTTAGGACAACTAGTCCAAGCCACAACAAAAGAAGGACAATGAGAAGATGAAGAAGGCCACGAGAAAATGGTGTGAGTACCATAAAAGTCCTTGGCACAACACCGAAGAATGCCACTCCAAGAAGTCCCTCATGGCTGAGCTGAAGGCTTCTGAGTCAAAGGTTGATTCTGATTTCGAGTCAAATATTGAAGGAGGGAAGCGGATTATCGATGTTGAACCCAGTGCTACTCTCACTACCACCAAATTCCGGCCAAGTGATCCAGAAGAACCATAGGACACCTCTTTCACTCAAAGATGTGGGTCAAGGGGACTCTGATTCATTTCATTTTCGACAATGGTAGTCAAAAGAACCTAATTTTAGCGTAAGTCATCAAGCGGCTGGACCTGCCAACGACACCACACCCACATCCCTACACCATGGGCTGGCTTCACCAAGGAATAGATCACTGTGTCAACCAACAATGTTGTCTACCTTACGACATCAAGCCTTTCAAAGATGAGGTATTGTGTGATATTGTTCCCTTGAAGTTTGTGATGTTCTTTTAGGAAAACCATATTTGTGGAAGCGTCATTTTGTGTATGAGTCTAGACCCTGTAGTGTTATTATTACTTTAGGTAGACAATTGTTTAGGATCCCATAGATAGTGTTGCCTACTGCTATTTCTTTAATCTCTGCTAAGAAATGCAGTAAGGTCATTTCATAGACCTGGAAGTTCATCTTCTCTGTGATCCGTGCTCATAGTAAGAAGAAGGTCGTCGCCACATCCATGGCCTCTACACAACGCCTCTCTTTGTAGCAGAAGCAAGTGGACGGGATTGTGGAAGAATATAGAGACATCTTCTCCTCACCTACAGGGGTACCGACACACTTCCAAGTCAAGCATCTAATTGATCTTACCCTTGACACACCTCTACCTTATGGAACAATCTATCAACACTCGTTGATCGAGAATGATGAAATTAAGCGTCAGATACGAGAGCTTATTTAAAAGGGGCACATCAGACCCAACTCCTCCCCTGGCAGAAGCTCGATTGCACTGATGCAGAAGAAGGACAAAACTTGGTGACTATGCATTGATTACAGAGCCTTAAACAAAATCACAGTCAGGAACCGCTACCCCATTCCCAGGATTGATGACCTTCTTGACCAACTCAAAGGGGAAAATTTATTCAACAAGATTGACCTAAAGTCTGGCTACCACCAGGTTCCCATTGAATCAAATGATATATGGAAGACAACCTTCAAGTCTAAAGAAGGTCTCTACGAATGGCTATTTATGCCCTTTGGCTTAACCAATGCACCGACCACTTTCATGAGGTTCATGGATGATGTATTGAGACCCTTCACCAACTCCTTTGTGGTGGTATATTTGGATGTCATCCTCATATTCAACAGAATCTGGGAGGAGCACATGCGACATATTCAACAAGTTTTGAGCAATCTGTGGCAGCACAAGTTGTATGCCAACTTGGAAAAATGCTCTTTTGGCATGAACATGGTCCAATAATTGGGCTACGTTGTTGATGAGCATGGGGTACATGTTGATCCAACTAAGATCCAAGTCATCTGTAACTGGCTAGCCTCAACCACACTAACCGAGCTTCAGATCCTTTTGGGGCTAGCCAACTTATACTAACGGTTCGTGTTGGGATTCTCTGATATTGCATGGGCCCTCAACCATGTGACCAAGGGCGGTGGTAGGGCCAAGTTCGTGTGGGGGAAGGAGAAACAACGAGCATTTGATGATATGAATCATTGCTTGTGCTCAAATCCAACACTCTCCTTTCCCGATCTGCAGCAACCATTCGAGATTGAGGTTGATGCATCTGACTATGTTGTGGGCACAATTCTCACTCAACACGGGCATCTAGTAGCATAACATAGTGAGAGACTCTCCGATACTGTCCAAAAATACCCCACCTATGACAAGGAAATGTATTCCAGTGTACAAGCTTCTCGTCAATGGAAAAATTACATTCTAGGTAAAGAGACGATCATACACATTGATCACAAGCCTCTGCAGTTCATACAGACACGGGGGAAATTGTAGAACGAACACCATCAGAAGTGGTCCACCTACCTACAACAATTTCATATCAACATCAAGTATAATACAAGTGTCTCCAATCATGTCGTTGACTACCTCAGTCTCCCCCCTGTGGCTGCACTCACCACTCTGCTCCATTCATGTGGACATGAAGCATCTGAGTGGCCCCAACTTTATCAATAAGATTCTGACTTTTCCACCACATATAAGATCCTGGGTACAGGCGCAACTGTCACTGATTTTCACATTTAGGATGAACTCTTATGCCATCTGGGCCATATTTGTGTTTCTACGAGTGAGTGTGAAAAGATGATTTATGAAGCCCACTATAGTTGGATGGCAGGACATTTTGGCATAGAGAAAAATGTGGTCGTTCTTCAGAAACATTTTTATTGGCCAAAACTTCGATAGGACATCAACAAGTATATTAGATCTTGCATTGCATGTGCCACTTCCAAGCCAACAATCAAGAAGAAAGGATTATACACCCCTCTTCCTATTCCTGAGAATCCTTGGGAACCCATATAATTGGATTACATGTCTTTCTTATCTTCCACCAAGCAAGGATATGACTGCATGTTTGTGGCGGTTGATTGGTTTTCAAAGATGTCCATCCTCACAGCTTGTAAGAATAATTTCATAGCGGTAGATACTGCCAAGCTCTTCTTAGAACGAGTTTGGGTACACTTTGGGATACCATAGATCATCATCTCCGACCGAGACAACAATTTCCTCAACACCTTTTGGTCGAGTCTATGGTCTCTGTTGGACACCAAGCTCACAAAATCCATTGCATTCCACCCCAAACCAATGGCCAAACAAAGGTTTCCAATCAAATGATTGTGCACATCCCTCACATGTAAAATTCTAACCATCCATGTACATGGGACGAGAGTATCACATATGTCCAACACAATTACAACGAGGCTCTCTATAGTTCCACCGGTCATAGCCCATTTTAGGTGGGTCTGGGACTCCAACCCTTGGGACCCATTGATGTTGCACTCCCTCTTGACACCACACAGACAGACTCTTCTCCTAATCAATCTGCGATTGACAAAGCCACCAGATTCATTGATCGGATTCACACATCCGCCAATAGGTCTAGGAGATTTTGCAGATATCCAATGCTAAGTACAAGCAACGCCATGATCAACACAGGGTATCACACCAGTTTTAGGTTGGAAAAAAAGTATGGTTACATCTGCACAAGGAGTGCCTCATTGGGCCCCATCGGAAACTTCTCCCACTTCGTTATGGGCCTTACACTATCACCAAGGTTGTGGGTAGCAATGCTTTTGAGTTCAACACTCCACCCTTCCTTGGTCTACATCTAGTATTCAATGTGGACCTCCTTCGACCATATTTTCCATTATTGGACACTTCTGAGATCGCAGAACAATTGACACTAACAGAGCTCAACCTTGACTGCAGGGAACAAGCATCCATTGATCAGATAGGGGATGCATTGTTATCAGACAAATCGGTAAGTGCAGACACAAACTAATATTCCTAACTTCCACGGGAATCTAGAACAAAACAAGACATAATACAAACTTCACCTTAGACTTCACTGTCATATAAACCATTTCAGAGAGGAACGAGTGACATACCTTTTAAATGATGCTTGATCCTGCTAGTGTTGTCCTTGTCACTCCATATTTGGATTTTCATGATGGTGAATCTGTTTAAGAAGCACAAACCAAAAAAGAGAGAGAACAAAGATATATATATTCTAATGAATTATGTGTATAAGATCAAGGAGTTATACAATAAAAGCCAAGACACCTTTATAGGGAAGAAATGTATTGTTGCATTATATTAAAATGGAAAGTGGAGAATATAACCCATGCCTTGATGTTGCAAGATCCCTTTCGATGGCGCTTTTCTCCAACACACACACATTTTCTCCAATGCCTTTGATGAAGAGGATCCACAATCTGACTTAGAGAGCTAAAGAAAAGCTATCTCAAGTATAATCTATAGCACAACTCTTCATGCATATGAAAATATTATCCTTTTCAACAATAGCCTTTTCCATGAGATATCCCTCCTTATATAGGGTGAAATAGGGATGGATGTGGATATTATGATGATCCCACTAAATTAGAGAAGCGGGTAAGATCCAAACTGATCGGAGGCCGCCTCATCTTCTAGAAGATTCCCTTTTAGAACATTCGTGAATTTTGACTTTTCCCTTGCTTATGCATCGTCACACCCTATGCATAGGTAGCTTGTGATGATTTCATCGTCCATATTTGGTGCAGAATGCAACGATCAAGCATCATCATACCCCAAACATAGAGCAGGGTGAGACGATCTTCCTTGCCATAGTTTTTGAGAGAGGAAAAGCACACCGACTTTCTCATGGATAAAGTCTCTTTTAATATTTTCAGGGAACATGTAAGTGAGTTAAACACATGTCGTCAGTCGATCACTGGGGTGAATAAAATAATGTGTAACAGAATGCCCTCCAAAGTATGAAACTGGAACCTATGACAACTGAAATACTTTGTAGAATGTGTGTGTTGAAAACAAGGAGCGCATCGATCGAGAACATACAAACAATCAAGCATCTGCATAATAATATACCATTTTCTAAGGTAAGAATTCCCATACTCAGACTACAAGTGACTCTAATCATAATTGTCAAGTGAGTCACGACCACTAAACATACACTATGGATCCATGTCAGTACAAACTTATGAATATTCTGTTGCAACCTGGACCGATATGACGAGATCCAGGGTCTTCATTTCTATCGTCTCTAAGTACGAATCTAGCCATGTGATTACAGGTGTCGAAGTCAAACATGGTAGAAACCACTTTATTACGGGTCATTAATGAAAATCGTTAACAAGTGTGAGGGAAATCACCATTGATGTCAATGACTCCCAAGGTACTCTAACACAATCCAATGAGTGTGAAATAATGAGTTGAAGTCGAACACTCAATGTAATCTTTCAATTAGGGTTCGATGATGTGAACCCACTATTGAAAGTGAGGAAACCTTCCATTGAGGCATGCAAGCTCCAAGGTACTAATATGATTTCTAATTCTTGTTCCTGGATAATGAGTTGAAGTCGACAGGAAAAGACTCATCATAGGAGGACCTTGATGTATCCCCCATCAATGAAACAAAATATGTAACAGATTTGAAGTAGATCAGAGTATGAAGTGATTCAGAACTGACTCAAGGAAGGTTGACATGGTAAAAAAATTATAATTGCAGATGGTCGACTCGATAGAAGGCTAGTTGGGGTTGGACTTCTCTTGAACATATGAACAACATGAAATTTGTCTTGGTGACATTGACTCAAGGAGGAACCAAAATATGAACTTGTGGATGGTCAAACGAGAGACAAATGGATTTCCCAACCCATATACAGTGATGAAGGGGGGTATCATGTTCAAGAGCGACTGTACTGCCACTAACACAAATACAACGACACATTTCTTCCCAATTCTCCCCTACCATTTTCGGTGAGTACCTCTTTATTTTTACACAAGCTTGAGGATAACATGTGATTGTAATGTAAGCTCATCTTTCGGACGAGTCCCTCAGAGTATTTTTAACGAACCCTAAGAAGGAGTGGTTCTGTCCCATATGGGTCTTTCGATGCTTGTTTAACGAGTCCAAAGCAAGAAAACTTAGGGGGTTTTCATGTTTATAGACTCTGAAAAACACTTAAAGAGAACTCCATAAGGACTTTTTTTTGTAATTTAATTTGATGAGACTGAAAAAGAGATCATCTACCACTCATCAAACGTTTTCTTCAAATACTTTTACGAGCGTGAAGAAAAACAAGGTCGCTCAGATATATTTTTGTGTTTAGGGAGCTTGAAAAGAGCTTAAAGGATACTCCACAACATTCATTTTTTGTATTACGAAAGCAAGTTCGAAAAAACAACAAAATATTGCTCGTTTGCATTCTCATGGTTTCACGAGCGTGAGAAAGAATTAAGATTGTGCTCAGAGTTTTTCCTAAAAAACCCTAAAAACATCTGTTCATAAGAAAAAACACACAAAAACAATAAAAATGGTGGACCCTAATCAAACGTCTCGTCCTTAGAACTTTTAATCTGTAAAAGAAAACACTTCGCAAAGTTGGCTAGACCTCAGGGCATGGGTAGAATATAAAAAAAATATTTTAATTTTGCAATAAAATATCAATAAAATAGGCCAAAACAACCCTTTTACCATTTCATTTGCAAATTTACCCAAATAGTGCCCCAAACCCTCTTTTCCTCCCAAATTTCAACTGTGGATTCCAGATCGCCTGGTGGATCATTTCACAATCTGTCTCCGTAAAAAAGGTAATCTTATGCTTCTTTATCTTTTCATGGTTTAAAAATTTGTTTTTATTGGTTTATTGTTGAGTATGGGTCGATGTTTTGGGGGTAACTGGGCTTTCAGATCGTCACATGCCCACAGTATTGTGAATTGCGACGATCTGGAATCACCATAGGGGGCTCAAAGACAGGGTGTGATGATGTCTCTCTGCATGAAAGTGCTACTCTGCGACGACCACAAATCAACTTTTGAAAAGATAAAAAGAACTATCGAAACTTCCAAGAATGGATTTGTTATGGTTCTAATCTTCTTTTGATTTTCCTTGGCAGACTTTCCTTGGTCAAAATGCTTGAGTGGCAAGAACAATATCATGAAGAAGAAGACTATTTTTTCAAGAATGACCCGAGCACAGTTATGGCACTTAGGCAATGTGGATTACTCAAGTTCTTCAAAATTTAGGTCATGAGAGCCCAATTGATATTACTAGAGTATATGGTTCACATGTGGGATGTGAACAAACAAGCCTTTCACGTGGGTGTGCATCTACTCACATTGGATATAGAGGATATTTACTTTCTAGTGGGTTTGTCTCGCTGAGGCTCTCGGATATCGCTCTTAGGAAGCAAGGGTGGAGGAGAACCCATGGATTACTATGTTGCACAACATTGCATGCCGGGTATGGAAAAAACACAGTGGCAAGGTGGCCATTAAAGATGTTCGGGATTTACCATTGCGGACCATACTTTATACCATTACCCAGATGGCAGGGAGTGCATCTCTCCACATGGATTTTCAAAGCCATTTTCAATACACCATAGAGTGCAAGGAACCCAGGGTCTTCAACTAGTGTGAGGGTGTCTTAAAGAACATGAAAAAGAAACTGACAAAGTGTCGAAATGGTCAGTTGAAACAGTTTGGTTACGGGTCCATTTTGGTGTCCTTCTTGGAGAGGGTCCTCGTATTTCGTCTACAGGTGAAGTGGGGTATACCCACTCCACAAGATCCACAGATGAAGAGGTGGGTGGACTTAATGTCTCATCATGGTGGCATGCCTATCGTCAAGTATGACGATGTTTTCTTCCAATGGTTGAGGAATCAACTAATCATGGTGGAGGACTATGCGTACATCGGGACGGATTTTTGTGGGGATCTTGAATTATCTCTTCCTGAGGGATATCAGTGGGGAGAGATACGTAAGAAGGAAAATTTTCATTATATGACGTTTTTGATATTTTAATTATAATTTCTTTTTTGTGTCATCTATCCAAGACTAATAAAGTGTTCTCAATAATGCATATGTGGCACCTTATTGTCCTCCGAGATAATCTCCCATTCAGAGGAAAGGAGAGAGGGGTGTTGTAGCAGGAGTGGTCGTCGTGGATCTCAAGGAAATTGAGCAAAACCTAGAGGGATTAACCATGAATATCCCTGATGCCATGGTGGACGAACTTCCTAGAGACTATCAACACCATATAGTTGGCGTATATGCATCTATTGTTCAACTGCTCCATAGAGTGGCACATGTCATTGTTTGTCATAGTAAGCAACATCCTTGATTTTTTTTTTTACATGAAGCCACGAGCTTCACTTTTTGATATTTTGGTCCTTGGAAAAAACACTTTTTGTAACTTTTATCGTTATTAATATAAAGTTTCTTCCGACTTACTTGTCTTTTTCAAAAGTGTGTTTGGATTTATAAATGTCTCAAATGTCTGTTTAGCACACAGTTATCCAATGCATCTATCAATGTGTTTAGACATCTAGGAATATGTTGATATTCTATATAATCAAAATGTCTTTCCAAGAGGTGAATTCTTAAGTATACAACTAACAAAGTAGGACTTCGAATGGAATAAATGTTACTTAACTGCAACACTACTAACTACGAATTGAGTCGTACAATAAGATAACGAATTCCAAATGAAATGACACCATTTAATAATTCAATAACTGCACTCTATTCCACGATATTATTAGTCGCACGACCAAGGCAAACACCGTGTACACTGATCAACTCATACATAGGTGTATAGATTTCCCATGCAACAGACGCTAGGTTTTGAGTACTGTGACTAGCACCATCATCAAAGCTGATATAGGGTAGAGAAGACACCGACATCTGGAAGCCAAGCACAATGCAAGGTAAGCAGCTAAAAGGAAGAATAAAAATGAAAAAAGTACACTAGAGTATAATACACTAAAAATACAGAACGCTCATGCAAAAATGATTTAAGCATAGTACTTCTTAAAGTAAAGCCCATTTTTGGGTTCACTCAAAGGAATTCCATCATAATCTACCAGCTCATAAGCCCCTTTCTCCAACACTCGTTTCACAATATAAGGGCCACACCACATAGGGTCAAATTTACCCTAAAGAAGAACTAAATCATGTTCATAAAGAAGAACTAAATCACCCTTAGAAAAAACACGTGGTTTGACATGCTTGTCATATTGAGATTTGACACGCTTCTTCTGAGTTTCAATGACTAAGGCAACATCACGACGAGTCTCATCTAATTGCATCAAATACAAGAGACGTTCATCTTCAACTGAGATGTTAGGGAGAAGTTTGACAACTAGTTTCAAAGATGGGATTTCACATTCAATCTGAAAAATAGCTTCAATACCATATACCAACTAGAAAGGTGTGAACCCTATGGCAGATTTAATGGATGTCCGATAGGCCCACAACGCAGAGAAGCATCGTCTGCCAACTTGACTTGTGAAATCCTATCATCCATCGAAGCATAGTATTAAGAACTTTTTTAATTGCTTAAACCTAACCATTGGCCTGTGGATAGTAAGGTGTTGAGTTTTCATGTCGAAGGCCCAACTTATCGGTAAGTTTAGACATCATGAAATTGCAAAAATGACTACCATGGTCAGTGACGATGGCTTGAGGGACACCAAATCTAGTAACAATATGATTGAATATGAAAAACACTGTAGTTTTCCCGTTATTATCAAATGTAGGCATCACTTCGACCCATTTAGTGAAGTAATCCATGGCTACGATGATGTATCCATGGCCCCCGACCGAGTGAGGGTTACATGTCATGAAGTCAATGCCCCATTTATCCAATGGACCAACGGATGAGATCATATCTTATTGTTATACGTTTGACAAGCATGGCATTTTTGGATGACAATAATGCAATCTCTAAGCAATGAAGGCCAGAAATAACCAACTCGTAAGATCTTTTGGGAAGTGGCATACCCAGACATATGACCGCAACATGCTCTGGAATGACAGTCATTCAAATATTTCTCAACTTCATCGTAGGTTAGGCATCGTCAAAAGATCGAATCAATACCACGATGGTAAAGGGTATCACCAAGGATAATGTATTGATAAGCTTGATATTAGATACAATGACGATCCACACTTGAAAGATCAGGCCGGAAAGTTTGGGTCTGGAGATAAATGATAATGTATCCATATCATATGTCGTTAGAATTGAACAGAAAGAGAGACTCATCAGGCAAGGAATCCTCTGCCACAGTTTTTACCTCAGTAGAGGGAAGGTCACATATCAATTCGACAAAAACCAAATATTTCTTGGATTTGGCATTATCAAATTCCAAATCAAACTCCTGGAGAATAACTATCCATTTGGAGTATTCCCCCCCCAGCAATTGTCGAGTAAGGATGTGTTGCATAGGGTTTCAATCGGAAATGACGTTGGTTATGTGTAACAAGATATAATGACAAAAATGTTGAACACCTTGAACAATTTCTCCACATGCAGATATTTGGTTTCAGTGGTCATGAGACTCCGACTCAAATAGCAGATGACATGTAATTCATGTGATTCATCCTATTTAACTAGAACCATAGCGATGGTAGATTCTGAGGCGGCTAAGTATAAGAAATAATCTCGACTATAATCGTGTGGAAATAAGAGTGGTGTACGGGTTAAGGCAAGTTTCAAAGCTTCAAATGCTTTGTTGGCAGTTTCATCCCATACAAAATCTTGACCCTTTTTAAGAAGTCGAGTAAAACCTTTTGTTAACGCAACATAGTTGGGGATGAATCGACGTAAAAATTTTGCCTTCCCTTACAAACTTTGGAGTTGGCGCAATGTAGAAGGAGGAGGTAGATATAGAATAGCTTCAACCTTTAGAGGGTCCACCCTAATCCCATGTGTAGAAATGATAAAACCAAGAAGTCGTCCAGACTCCACACAAAAAATGCATTTATGTGGATTCAATCATATGCGATAATAGAGACAACATAGGAAAATGGCCCGTAAATGTATCGGGTGATCTCGACGATGCATAAAATGCGCTAGTAAATCATCTAGGTAAAGTTGTACAATGTGCTTAATGTCATGAAAAGCGTAAGACATAGCGCGTTGAAAAGTCACACCAACATTCTTGAGACCAAAAGGTAGTTTATGGTATGTGAAGGTTCCCCAAGGGCAGATAAAATCATTCTTATGTTGATCCGTAGGTAAAATATTGATTTGATTATAGCCGAAGAAACCATCCATTAAAGAGAAGATTTCACTCCTAGCACAGTCGTCAATGATCTGGTCAACGAAAGGGGTTGGATAATTGTATTTGGGACAAGCTTTGTTGATATCCCTATAATATACACAAACATGGATCATGCCTTGTTTATTCATAACTAGAACAAGATTAGATACCCAATCAGTCAAAGCCACAGGATAAACAAAATCGGCTTTAAGAATTTTTTCAACTTCGAGTTTGATAGCAACAACTTTGCATGGATGTATTGGGTGAAGTCTTTGTCGAATGGGTTTAGAATATAGGTAAGTCTTAATTTCATGTAAAACAATATCAGGATCAATTCCTGACATCTCTTCGTAAGTCCAGAAAAAAACTTCACAAAATTCTTGGAAAAGAGCTTTATAAATTTGAACGTCATCGACAGAACATGAGGCACCGATGTGAACATTTTCCATGACTCTGGGTTTAATCAAAATATCTAAAGGGATGGTGGGTGAAATGTTACCCAAGTTCCCTTCATACAAAGCATTGTGTATTGGTTCAAGGATAGGGGAAAAAGTAACAACAGTAGACAGATTCAAAATCCGTTGATAACCCTCGATGGCCTCAGGTTCCAGGAAGAGAATAGAATGATGATGCCCATCATCCCATGGGGTATCTTCCATAGACATGATCATCATAATCATTTCATCGGTGTGAAAGAATACATGGAATAGAACTGGAGATGTATCGAAGAGAGAATGAGGAGAGGTAGTTTCTGATTGAACAACTTGATAAGCCAATTCTATCGGACTTAAAGGCATTATGTTGTCGTAACGAAGCCAATCGTCAGAGCTAGGTACTATCCAAGGGTCATAAGACTCAGGGATTTCACCAAGAGTGGTCGATATCATGTTAATTGAGGTGACAAAAGGAGTAGGAATATCAAGTGGTAGAATGGGGAGCGTACCCATTAACGAAGAATCTTTTAAAAGACCCACACATACATTCTCATAACCGGGAGGTGTTTTCACAATGAAAGGTACGTTACTAGTACGAGAATCATAATTAAAGAAGGAAATTTGATAGACAGTGTTAGCGTCGGAAGTCACTCCTGGATTGCTTACAGGAGCAGAGCCTGACACCCATCAGTTTAATATCATGTTTTGTTTATAAAGGGGGTGATCGAATGGAGATAAAGACTCAAGGAAATATTACTCCAACTCAGGGACTGGGTCTATCATGTATGAGACAAAGGAGGTCTTGATCTAACTTTAGCCAGTGGGTTGATTAAAAGATGATCAGGTGGTAGACTTGATAATAAAAGTGAACAAACAACTTTGGGAAACAGGCTTTCGGCAGTTTGCAGAAGAAAGACTCTAAATGCAAGATCCGCTTGGTTCAGGGTCTCAAGAAACCGAAAGGGGACTTGACTAGATCCTCCAATTCCAAGTCACTCAGCGTTAAGGAAAATCACAAGGACTGATCAGAGACAACGTAACTGTTACAGTGATCCATTACAACATCATCCTATAACAGCTACAACTCGACTGGATCCTCCAATTCCGAGCTATTCTAACACAGTATAACAAAGATGTAAAAGAAACTGGCGTTCATAAGGAAAGAAGTCTCAAAAGTCTATACATAACCAGAATAACAGTGCTTCATTAAAAATTTACAACCGGGAGCTCTTCTTAACCATCGATACCTACCAAAATACAAAAACTGAGTCTATATACTCAGGAAACTTCACCTCACAGAGGCATGTACAGTCACTCAAAGCCGGGTGTCCCTTCAGTCACATTCATACTGATGTCTTCTTTTAAGCGCCATCTTAACTAAGCATGGCTCTTGTAAGGAGAGTAGTTGAGCCATTAAGTGTTGGACTAGCGTGTGCAGCCTTTTCTGTTGAGTCGAGGACTCCGACATGGCTTCTCTGGGAAAATCGACATACAGGACCTCCTCGGGCAGACGGTTTTGCCAGAACCTCCATTCCCTCTCTTAATGAATGAGAGGAAGTCTCAACCACCCGCTCTTGTCATCATTTACTTCAGGCGAGAAACAATATGAAGATCGGATCCGGTGGCACTTGGAGACTGCAACGATCCTATCTATAACTGAAATCAACGCTTCAGCCTTCTTGATCTGACGATTCTTACTTCTCATGGCGATGTCGTGGGCCCGGGCCCGAGATTCTCTCGGCACCTCGCACCTCGAAAAATAACGGAGCTGCTTTTTTGCGAATTGGAGTCGCAATGGGCGAAGCGTCGAGATGGCTCTACTCGCGCCAGGTGTCCGCTTCAGATGGAAGGCTGAGATCTTCTCGGCAATACTGTGGGCCTGGGTCCTCGCGACCTCCCAACCTCGCCGGTTGAACCGTCGAGTTTTCACCCTCCTATTTCGTGAATCCCCGAGATGCGAGAATTCAACAGAATGCTGACTTTATCTCCAGCCAACGCATGTCCACCCATCCACCACGCTGTCCGCTGTCCCACCTTATGCTCTGCCACACGTTCACACGAACCTTGGCACTTTGCAACTCACGAATCCTAATGCCAATACCTTGGGACTTCTCGCAGTGAGATCCTGAGGGCTTCTGCCACCTGTATTCCACTTCGCCGCTTTGTTATAGCCACCTGTCCTCCAACGGTCGAAATCTCGCAACCTCGCAAACTCGCGATCCTCGCGGCCAATTCCTTGGGTATTTTCTTACGAGACTCCGATGCACGATCCCACATTCAAATCCAACGGCTTTCCTCTTCTCGCTCCTCGCGCCTTCGCGACTTGGAGTACCAAATGTTTGGGCCTTTACCCTGCGAACTTCCGAGTTCGCGAGATCCCTCGATTTCTGACACGCGTCCTCTTCAATGGACGGCTCTGATCTTCTCGCCACTTCGCCGCTCATGAAGTTGAATGACTTATTCTTCCAACCTCCGATGCCCGAGTCCCCGATGTGGGTAATCTCGTGACAAGTGTCCGCTCCCGAACCAATAGTCCGGATCTGTTCATCTGTCGATCCGACGGCTGAAACCGTTCACCTCTTTAACAACATCTACACTATACTTGGCGTGACTCGGCTAACTGCAATTACCCATAGATCGTCGATATGCTTCGCAAAAATAGACCTTGGATGTTGTCGATGACATTTTGCCCGCTTGCTTGACCTGCTACTTGGAAAAACAGGGATTCTCCTGTGTTGCGCTTGATCATTTCGTGCAACTTGCATAACCGAATGCTCTCGAGCCCATGACAACATTTATCGCTAACATTAGGCTCCATGGGGGATAGAGTCGTCCCTGTGATGCTCTAAGAACTCCTTCTGTAGCTCTAGTCGCCTTTTTGTTGGACTATGGAGTCACTTATTAGGCCAAAAACATGCAAAAAAGAAACTAAACGAAGAACTAAAAGACAATATTTACAAACAGAGGAGCCGTCTAAAGCTCAAATAAAACATTTTTTCAGAAAATGCCCATTCACTGGGTTGTTGAAAACCTCTTCACCCTCCAGATCCTGCAATCCATAGGTGTTGTTGGAGAGAACCTCAGAGATTTTGAAGGGGTCGATCCAGAGGGCGTCGAACTTGTTGTGCTTGCCTTTATCTTGTCTGGGTGTGTCCCACTTAAATACCAAGTCCCCGATCTCGAACTCCTTCTTCCTGACCCTTGTGTCAAAAGCCTCTTTGATCTTCTGCTGATGACTGTAAGCTGCGTCCCTCACTTGTTCTCTGATCTGCTGCATGTCCATTATCTGATGGATTCTTCTGATCATATGATCTGGTTCTCCCTCGTAGTCCTGAAAGAACTTCGCCACAGGTAAGGCAAGATGAGTAGGGAAAACTGCCTCTGCTCCATAGACTAGTTGAAACGGCGAAGTGCCCAGAGACTTCTTCGTTGTGACACGATCGGCCCACAGAGCAAATTTCAATTTTGAATCCCAGGCTCTTTTGTTATCCTCTAACAATCTTTTGATGATCTTTATCAGGATTTTGTTAGAAGATTCCGCTAAACCATTGCCCTGGGGATAGTAGGGGGTGGAGTGAATTAGTGAGATCTGGAGTTGCTCACAGAACTTAATTAGAGGTTTAGATTTGAAATAAGCAGCATTGTCGGTGACGATCCTACTGGGACAACCAAATCGGGTTATGATATCCTCTAGGAAGCTGATAATTACCTTGTGTGATGCACTTCTGGTGGGGACAGCTTCTATCCACTTGGTGAAATAATCTATTGCAGTCAGAATCCATCTGTGTTGACCACTTGAGGGAGGATGAATCTCTCCAATGAAGTCGAATCCCCACTGCTGAAAGGGTGCTGAAACCACTATAGGCTTTAATGGTAGGGATTTGAGTTGTTGCTTACCTGAGAACTTCTGGCATTTGATGCAAGCTCTGATTTCTCTGCAGACATCAGGGAATAAAGTGGGCCAGTAATACCCAGCTCGAAGGATCTTATGGGCTATGGTCTTCCAGAAATAATGACTCCCACAAAGGCCACTGTGAAAATAAAAAATAACCTGCTGGGCTTCTTGTGGGTCCAGGCACCTTAGAAATACCCCTGAAGGGTCTTTCCAGTACAAGGCTTGGTCAATGAGGCAATATCTGACCGCCTTGAGCTTTAAATATCTCGCCTTGCTCTTTTCCATTCCATCAGGAGGCCTCAATTCTTGCAGAAAATACAAGATATCCTTGTACCAGGAGCATGTTGCTAGAGACAAGGCATCCTGAAAATTCTAGTTGAATGATTCAACTTGCTCAGTGATGAAACTAATCCCTAAGTCTTTGCAATTGGATTCAGCCAACAA
Organism: Picea sitchensis; assembly: GCA_010110895.2. NCBI lineage: Eukaryota > Viridiplantae > Streptophyta > Pinopsida > Pinales > Pinaceae > Picea > Picea sitchensis. The sequence continues at coordinate 17,408 of SNQJ01S0146460.1, forward strand.
CTTAGCCAAACCCTACCCCTTTATCAACTTGGTGGACTTGATTTCTAGATCAAACTCTAGGATCTTGGCGATCCACTTACCCCTTCTTCCGTCTATGTCAGGCTGTATAAGAATGTCCTTCACATAGGCTGAAGGAATGTATGCAGTGACTTTTGAGTGCAAGACATAGACTCTAAAAGCTTTGAGAGCTTTCACTAGGGCATAGGCCTGCTTCTCCATGATCTCGTACTGGAGTTCTGCATCTCGCAATGCCTTGCTGTAGAAGGCAATAGGTTGCTCTTGCCCTTGCTCATTTTTCTGCAACAAGACTACTGCTACTGTATCACAAGAAGAAAAAGAAAAAATTAGGAAGTCTTTAGAATAATCAGGGCTGATTAGCACAGGTGCCTCAGTCAACGCTCTCTTTATTTGGGCAAATGATTCCCTGGGTTCAGTAGTCCATTTCACTTCATTTCCCTTCCTGAGCATGGTTGTGATGTGTTTTACCAACTCAGCAAAATTAGAGACAAATCTCCTCAGAAAATTTATCTTCCCCAAAAAGGCNCGCCTTGAGCTTTAAATATCTCGCCTTGCTCTTTTCCATTCCATCAGGAGGCCTCAATTCTTGCAGAAAATACAAGATATCCTTGTACCAGGAGCATGTTGCTAGAGACAAGGCATCCTGAAAATTCTAGTTGAATGATTCAACTTGCTCAGTGATGAAACTAATCCCTAAGTCTTTGCAATTGGATTCAGCCAACAACTTAGCCAAACCCTACCCCTTTATCAACTTGGTGGACTTGATTTCTAGATCAAACTCTAGGATCTTGGCGATCCACTTACCCCTTCTTCCGTCTATGTCAGGCTGTATAAGAATGTCCTTCACATAGGCTGAAGGAATGTATGCAGTGACTTTTGAGTGCAAGACATAGACTCTAAAAGCTTTGAGAGCTTTCACTAGGGCATAGGCCTGCTTCTCCATGATCTCGTACTGGAGTTCTGCATCTCGCAATGCCTTGCTGTAGAAGGCAATAGGTTGCTCTTGCCCTTGCTCATTTTTCTGCAACAAGACTACTGCTACTGTATCACAAGAAGAAAAAGAAAAAATTAGGAAGTCTTTAGAATAATCAGGGCTGATTAGCACAGGTGCCTCAGTCAACGCTCTCTTTATTTGGGCAAATGATTCCCTGGGTTCAGTAGTCCATTTCACTTCATTTCCCTTCCTGAGCATGGTTGTGATGTGTTTTACCAACTCAGCAAAATTAGAGACAAATCTCCTCAGAAAATTTATCTTCCCCAAAAAGGCCTGAACTTCCTTCTTAGATCTGGGAAGTGACAGGGTCTAAAGTGCTTCTACCCTACTAGGGTCAATCCTTACTCCCTCTACTAACACTATATGGCCTAATAGCTTCCCTTCCTTCATGGCGAACAAAGATTTCTTGGGGTTTAAAGACAGGCCGAACCTTTGACACCTCAGGAAAACCTTTTTCAGATGACAGCGGTGCTCCTCGTCTGTCCTGGAGAAGACTGTGATATCATCTAGATAGATTACCACAAACCAATCCTTCTCTCCAATGAACTCTATGTCCATGGCTCGATGAAATGTTGCTCCTGCATTCATCAATCCGAAAGGCATTCTGGCATACATGAATGTGACCCAAGGAGTGGTGAAGGTTGTCTTCTCTCTGTCCTCAGGCATGACTGATATCTGATTGTAGCCAGAGAAACCATCAATCATGGATATTCTAGATGCGCCAGTGACCTTCTACAATATGTGCTCCATGTTGGGCAGGGGACAATTGTCTTTCCTTGAGCTCCTGTTCAGGTTCCTAAAATCAACACAGAGTCTGATTTCCCCACTCTTCTTTCTTACCGGAACCAAATTGGCCACCTAATCAGAATATCTCAAGGGGACAATGATTTGGGCATCCAGCAGCTTCTTCACTTCTTTCTCCATGACAGGTAGCAACATGGGATTTATCTGCCTCAGTTTCTGCTTGAATGTCTTAGCCTCTTCTTTTAGTGGGATCTTGTGCTCAATGATAGAGGTGTCATAGGTCTTGAGGTCTTCGTAGGTCCATGCAAACAAATCAACAAACTCTCTCAGAAACTCGGTGTATTCAGCCCTTTTCTCCTTGGTCAAACTCCTTGACAGCTTGACAAACTTAGGCTCCTCTTGTGTGCCAATGTTGCACTCAGCTGTGTCAGCATCATCACCTGAAATTCTCCCCTTTACTGCCACATCATTCCCATCAAACAATCTCTCTAATGGGACCAGTCCTCTCGGAATGTGATTTCTAGGCAACTAAATAATGTCACGTTTTGATATTTTACTCAGCAACTCACCCCCATCCATCCTTTCTTCAGAGATAGAATCTTGATCGATATGCAGCTCTGAAAACTCCTCGATAGTCTCCAAGTATTTCTTGATCTCAAGATCGTCCTCAAACACCTTCCAATGCTTAACATTGTCAGGTATGGAGGGCCTATATTTTACTTCTACATCATACCTCAGTTTGGGCGGCAAGGGTACTTTGAAAAGGCTTGCAGATGTAGCCAAGGAATCTGCCACTGTGTTTTCTTCTCTTGGGATGAAAGAAATGTTAAATGCTGAGAAGAAACTGTCAATTAGATCCCATACCTCATTCCTGTAGCTTCTAAGTCGGGGATGCTTATCCTGATAAGCATTTCTGATCTATTGGACTACCAACTCTGCATCACCGAACACTGCTACCTCTTGAATTCCCATTAAACTTAAGGCTCTTAATCCCAGGATAAGAGCTTCATACTCTACCACATTGTTGGTAGCTTCGAATTCTAATTTGTATGACAGAGATATGGTCTCCTGAGCAGGTGACACAAAAACCACCCCAGCTCCAGTGCCTTCCCTAGAAGAGGCTCCATCAAAGAACATTTTCCAGACGGGGGTAACGGACGGAGGAGGTTTAGGGGAAATGGTGGACTGCTTTCTAAGTTTGAGAGGAGGCTCAGGAGCATGGGTGAGCTGTAGTAAACTGGAGCCTAAATCAGTGTCCAAGGCAAAGATAGGATGATTGGTGGGGTTAGCTTCATCACTGATTATGTAGGCCAATTGGGCTTCCATGTATAGTCTTCTATGCTCTCCTCCAAACACTAGGATAGTAGCATATGTGAGGTCCATCTGCAAGGTTCCCCCCAGTATTTTTATCCAAGATCTCGATAACAACATGCCGAACTTGGGGGGAACATCGGCCACTACAATATCCATGACCACACTTTTCATGGGCAGCTGAAACAAGGTCACGACTAGGTCTTTGATGACTCCTAGACACTGAACCTTTCTAGAGTCAAAG
>SNQJ01S0146461.1:11038-23911 GCA_010110895.2 Picea sitchensis
TTGTTTCTTCCGGATGACTCTCTTCTTAGGTCAAACATCATCTGATCCTGTTGGCATAACCTGACTGTATATGCTAATGTGGAGGGTTTCCACATGCGAACCTATGTTCCAACCAAGGGATCAATTCCATTAATAAATCTCTCTACCTATGCCCCATCGTCAACCACCATGTAATACACATGGGTTACTAACTCCATGAACTCTGCCTCATAATCATCAATGGATATTCCATTCTACATTACGGCATGGAAGACACTTCTCTGTTGATCCTTATACTCACCTGACAAATATCTCGATATGAACCTTTCCTCAAATAATTCCCAGGTTACCTCGGTCGCAGAAAGGTGCAATTTCTTTTCCTCATTAATCCACCAGATCAATGCGGCATCTCGAAGCCAAGTCATAGCCATTTGAGCCTTCTCGAGGGAATTGTACTCCTGAAAGTTGAGACATCGTTTTACCCCCTCAATCCAGGCCTCGACTTTCTTTCCCCCTACCTGTCTTTGAAACACAAGCAATTTAGATTTGTGAACCTCTTTAGCAATATCCATGGGGGCTCCAACTCTGCTCCAACCTTATGGCCTATCTTGATTCTTCTTCTTATTTTGTTCCCGGGCTCTTGCACTACCAGTATCTACAGGTCTTTCTTGGTTTTGCTTAAGGTTCTGTTCCTGCTGTATATTCTGGTTTTTATTCTGATTGGAAACAATACTTCTAAACATTTCAGTCATTTCTTCCAAGGAACATATTATGTCCTGATCTCTTGAGTTTTCTACATCTGGAGGGTTTTCGGTTTGCCTTTGTCTTTTGGGAGCCATATAATTCCTGTTTTCAACATTTAATTATGCAGGAAAAGTGAATAGTTATGAATTTATATAGTTCATTAAATCGTCTTCAACAATAATATTATGAAAAGAAAATTTATTTATTTATTTATTGTAAATGTATTATGATAAGACAAAGACAATATTAGAAAAAATGCAGACTCAAAGAAGAGAGAGAAGAATGCAACTTATAGAGGTCCAAGGAGATAAGTGCCAAATCTATGTTCCTAAAGCGACAATAGTTCTAATGCACTCCACCTAGAGGTTTTAGTAACTTCCAGTGTGTTGAGGCCACTCTGTATAGTTGATGGGTGTATTACACCCGGAGCGGACGCAAGGGGTGCCTCCAGAAACTCACCATCTTACAACCCAACGGTAGATTATGGACTATGGGAAGCCTTTTCTTGATATCTTATAACTCCAACCAGCATCTGGTCTCCTTATCACTCAACGATTACTCTATCTTCCAATATACCAGCTCCCTGGGATGAACATGGGTTATGGCCAATACGATAAGACTACATCGAGAATGTTGTGTTCCCTGATACGAGTAACCCGTGTATGTTATGCAATGCTATGCATATGGAAGACTGAAATAGAGTCAATTTATTTAAGGCCAGGTTCATAGAGGATAATTTACCAGTTGCTCACTAAGCATGACCAACACCCAAGATAGCATCGTTAACAAAGCAAGCACCCTCTTCGCTAAGGGTTAGTTCTTTTGGTGATCTCACACTTTAGAGGAATGGGTGGTGGAGCCTCTAATAATACCGTTTGGCCACCCCTTAATAAATTGGAAAATGCCACCTATTTCACTTTCCATTGATAAAAGAATAGTTTTTCGGTCAAGTCACTTAACATCCACCTTATTTGGGGGATAAAGTGGCTATAACCCACATTCAATTGGCACAAAAACGTGTTTTATGGATGCTTTGGAGGAGGCCAAAGATCTTTAGGGAGACTTGTAGCTTTAGGGAGATCCTGAACCATATATCGTTGGGATGGTACATTAAATTGTCCCATACTACAACACGAAGGGAGAATTTAAGCCTGGCGAACCCTGAAACCCTATTTGCCCCTTGCAATCTTCAAAATTATGGGATAACCTTATTTCCTTTCCCCCTCAAATCTCTCTTCATCTGCCTCTTGATTGATTCTATATTTCCTATGAGATTAAGGTGAGAATCCTCATAATCAAAACTAGGGGTTGGTACTGGCTTGGTAGCTCTTGGGTTGGATGGTACGACTCTTGCTGGAATAGTTGGATGGATGGGGTGGTTGGAATAGCTGGTTGGCTAGGTCTTTGAGGGAGAACCCACATTCAACGAGAATCAGGTGAGTGAGAACCTACATTCAATGGGTTTGAGAGGTATGGATGAAGGGGATGAATGAGATGAATGCTCTTGCTCGCTGGTACGACTAGTTGGGATGGATGGGATCGTTGGGGATCTCGATAAGCACCACCCAACTGCCCTTCCTTATGAAACAACTCTTCTTTTACTTATCATGCTTTAGGTGAAAAACGACCCTCTAACAACATGGTGTCCTATGGAGCTCGAGCCCGTAGCTGGTCTGGTTCATTAAAAGCTTAAACCTTACAAATCTCCTGGCCTAACCTAACCCGTTGAGGGGTGGCTGGTTCCCATTTAAAAAGTAAATAAATCCCGCCTAACCTTGGCTTAACGAGAAGTGATCAGTTGGATGAAAAACATCTTCTCTCGGTGGTTGATTCTTGCTCCTGCTCCTCTCTCTGCTCCTTACGCCTTAGTTACATCTGCCTTTTCCCCTACTATTGGTGGTGTTTCCATGAGTGTCTTCCTTTGATGTTGGTGATAGATGCTTAAGAACTTGCGATGGCTTGGCTTAGCACCTTATTACTTTGGTGGGCTAGCTCTGGTAGTTGCTGGTGGCTTGCTAATATGGTTGTTCCTGTAAGATACTAAGTCACTGGTATATTGTAAGTTACTAAGTCTCTCATTGGTGTACCTAAATCAGAAAGATCAAAATCAAAAGAATGATCAAGTGATTTCGATATTGATAAGTTACTACTAGACTCTCTTCAAGCTTAAGGACCTTACCTCGTATACCTCCTTACAGGTGTAACTAGAGAGTTACAAATCCTTAGCATAATTACATATGTAATAAAGCATAATTACACACATCACCCCACCCCTATAACTAACTTTCAATAGCTTTGGGACAACCCTCTCTCACCATATCTATTGGGATATCGATTGGGTTGACTTTTCTTTCGCTGTGCTACCATGTTCTGAAGTTATCAACTAGATTATATACCATGTAGAGGTGGAAAACATGACAGTAATCAATCACCAAGGTAGATGTATAGCTTCCTTCCAACCCTCCGAGTTTGAGAAATATTCTAAGTTCTACAATCCATATGTCTATATGACCATAATTTGGGTGGATAACTTCGTCAACACAAAGGACTGCATACAAATTCTAAGTGACTGGTGGATAGAAGGAAAGAAGTTTCAAGCCAGGGTGAATGACATCTACCCTACAATCCATTTGATAACCCCTTACATATATATGCAATGGCAATAATTAGCATATTGTATGGAGAAAATATGCCACACATGTCAAGGAGGCTTGGGTTCCACTAATATATTCTATGGTTTCAAAAGGCTCTGTCTTCAACTGGGCTGCTATTTTGTCCCATACTATGAGGAATTCATTGATAAGACAAATGAACACATCCCAGATTCTCCACCAACATTTTACGTGACATCATATCTACTGGATATAATATGTGCAAATGACCCTTTTCCTAGTATGGGATGGTCCTGGAGCATTTCCGACATCCATGTTCATGTGTATTTTAAGGACCTATAGGATAATAAGTACAAGAGACAATTCCCCATAATATGTGATAACTTCTTCTCTCAAGTCTTTGAATTGATTTTCTACAAGCCAAATTCCAGACTGTTGGATGAGGGAATACAACTACTTGACAAGATCAGGGACTGTTACATTGAAAAAGAATTAACCCATCTTCGTATTTATGGAGCAACTGCAACTCCTCACCTTTTACCCAAGTTCATACTCGATAGATTGGTATTGAGAGAGATAGCCTACAGAACTCTTCTGTTTGGATTCAATGCATCATTGGTTAAATAAAAAATAAGTCTATTTATAACCTATCCCATGCACATTAGCCCATATGGGCTCAATAATTCTATCTTTGTCGGGATATAAGCCCAAGCTATTGATGAATACAGGTTCTTAGATGGAAGGTTTAAGAGAGATGATCCAAAGTACCTAGTGGCCCAACATGCTGCACAATTAGGCATATTATGGCCATATTCCCATGACCATTAGGAAGAAGAATAAGAGGTAAATAGAAGGGCCAACTCCGAAAGCAAATAAGGATAACCACTATTATAAGCTCACGCCTTAACTTGTTGATTAGGTCACCTACCGGCATGCTAACTCATAAGCATTGATCCAGAGTTGAGACATTACTATGCCATGGGAACGGGACCATGGTTAACCATCTCCAGTTGGATCTAAGGCAAAATCCCGTGCGTGATAAGGAGATAACTAGATCTACCCAACTAAGGCTAGGAACAACCAAACACACCTAGGCTTATTAATAACCGTACCGAGGTACCTTCCCTACTGCACCATTTAATATTACCCGCAACATATCGAATTGAATTTTAAGAGCCTATCCTTGTTCTAGATGCATATCCAGTTCTAGGTCCATGTCCTTTTCCAGCCACCCATCTTGTTCCAAGGCCATCAGTAACAGAGGTAGCTAGAGCATAGGTAGAGACTTATTTTTTTGTAGTAGAGTAAAAGGTAAGGGCATAGACAAAATCAAAGTTGTGTCCAAAACATACCTATTGAATGATTCACTGAACTGATTAACCCGAGCCATGCTAACCTCACCTACCGATACTGACTGATTCACTGAAACTGAACCAAGCAATTGAAACAGAAACATCCAAGCCATTAAAACAATATCCAAGCCAGAGAAAAATAACCATGACATGGCTAATGCTACTACCCAAATCTAGAGACATTGAAAGAACCCTAACACTGCTACTGCTTCTATCGCTTGCTAACGAACCTTCCAAGGATAACATCCAAGGCTAACTAACCCATCCATGGCTAATGCATCCAATGCTACTGATTAACAACTTGAACTTATGAAAAACCTTTAACTACTACTTCTACGCTTCGATAACACTCATACTTCCGATTGTAGCTACGCTACTTTCCATCTTATAAAAAACTATCTAAGATACTCTATGATCTTACCTTCAAGGACCTTATCATGCTTTTTTATTTTATAAATCATGGCCTAAGTTACTATTTATAGAGGGGTGCTTTGTCTATGTCTGTCTTTAATTACCTTTGCAGAATTCCAACCCTTCTCCTCTCTTGGCTAGCTTCCAACCCTTCCCCTATGCTTGGTGCTCGGCCTAGCCGGGTTGGTCCTAACGTTTTTCCTCCTGGACGTTTTTTTAGGTGCTCATCCCTTCTGTACTTCTTAGCTATAGGGGGTTCCTAGTGAGTTATATTATCTTTATCTAGGATTGAATAAGGGGATCCCCTACAGGGGTTACTTAAGGCATGGATACTCGCAAAGGATGGATGCTAAGCCAGAGGAGAGGAAAAGACAAAGGGAAAGTGCTTGCCAAAACACCCAGTTGATACTCACTAGACCTTATCGCACCTTTCTTATATATATGATAGCCAATCCCAACTTCCTTTTGGCAGTGCCTCCCTCTAGTCAAGCAAGACCATAATAGTAAGGACCTATAGCTAGGATCTTAGTGCGCCTTATCTCCTTAGCCGCTAGGAACTTACTACACCTTATCCCCATACCCTTGGCATATATTTTTACTGATCGGTAGGTAAGCAATGGTAACCTTAGTACCGTTCAGTCCCGGATATGTATCGATAGTGATTAATTATATGTATCGATATCTATCTCTTACCGCCTATCCTTTTACTTTTATTGACCTAAATATATTATATAATATAGAGAATATATAGAGAAATACTTCAATTGGTCAAATCCCTTTAGTTCCTGTATTTACCAAGCTTCCTTTACTATAGAATACGTAGCCAAGGAGATAAGAACCTACATAAGAAATCTATCAGTACTAATAGTAGTAGAGGTATTCCCCAAAGTCAAGTGGTTAGTGGCTGATTGGGGGAGCATATTCTCTAGTCTCCGACATGAAGCAACAAAGGATCAGTTACCCAATCCCTCTCCCCTCTCTCTATCCAAGAGTAAATTCTCTCACCCCTTTCTCTCACCTTATTTCCCCCTTCACCACCATATATAACCCTAAAGTCTTTGTAAATACATAACTTATTGATGAATAAGTCTTTAGGAAGATACCCATTCTTAGCAAGAGTTGTAAAGCATGGAGAGATGAGCTAGATCCCCTCATTTTTGAATGGAAAAGAGAGAGCTTCCATTTCTATAATGAATAAGAGTCATAGGGGGTTCCTCCCCAACAATCAATGAAGAATCTCCAGGGAGCAAAATCGGCAAGCACACAAACGACCTTCCTTGATTCTCCTTGTATTCTCACCCTTTAGGATGAATGTAAAGAGGACCTTAACAAAAGGGAATTCGAGAAGTGGGAACGGACAACAACAATTCCCTATTATTCACAACAAATGGAAAAGACCATTGAGAAGGCTTCAATAACCCCGTAGCCTGATCAATCCCTTCGGATCATGCGAGAAATGATTCAAATGAACCAACCCCCTATGTGTTGAGCTCAAGCATTCTTCCCAACAACCTGGGATACGTTATAGTCACAAGCCATCTAGTCATGAACCCCAATATGTAAGTAAGGCCTTTCACCCTGCAAGCCATCTAAGTCAAGCTCAATGGAACATAAAAAATACATCTCTATTCTTTCCAAAGATATAATCAAGAAATAAATGCTAACTAAGGGAAAGGCTTGAAGTTACTCATCGGGTGGGGGGGGTGCCTATGCTTGATACAGGAACATGGATGGGAAGGTCATGGCTGGGGGGCATGGAATGCAAAGGACAAATGTTGGGGGGGGGTGGGCATTAGTGAATACTTCTAGTGAGTTTATATCCGTAGTGGGTTAAGAGACTTTGTAAATACTTTCCATTGATTAAGACAAAGTGAAAGCCATATTGATAGGAAGGATACGATAGATCAATACTGATGATAAATCACTTCAAGGTCAAGCAATTTTTCTATGTCAAGCCTGATTCAACCAGCTCAACAGGCATGCAGGATGGGCAAGAGATAAAGTCCTGTAGCTCCAATAGGCCAACCATAATTTCCTTACCATCTCTGGTGAAGGTTTACCTACTCTGCCTAGTTGTGAAAATACTTGCTTGGGTGAATTATGGTCAAGCAAGAGATATTCTCACCTTATCCATATGTGCTAGGGTATATCAGTCAGGTACGGTGGCACACAATTGCGTATATCATTAAAACATGTACTTTGCGAGTGAGAAATAAATTCTGAGAGTCCGACCCCATCCATCCCACATGGCTTACTCATTGGTTGGTTGGGGGGTGGGGACCCCAGTATAGGAGAGAGCCTTTCCCGACCCCAAAACAATCACTTTCAAGGTGTTGTGTTCATTCTATTTAGGGGTCATCCACTAGTTTTGGAGCTACTTAAACTGCACTTGGTGTATCTCCATATCCATCTCTCTCTACTGGTGGTGCTCCCTAGGTGGTAAAGTTTTGTTGCTTGCTCCGTTGCTACCAAAACCACTGAAGTTGGATATAAAACTAAAAGGTATTCTAGGGAGACTAGAACTTAAACTAGCTGTGATGCCACTTGCTCAAATGTGGGTCAACCGACTATGTAGTAAACAAGCTTTGTCTCTCTCTGCCCCTAACCGATACCTTTTTTACCTTAACTGCAGGGTCTACATACTAGATGTTAAATTACCTTTACTGCTTGTGTCTATGCCTTTGATACTTAAAGCGTACATGATTTCCATATCGATATAGGGGAAATACAAATGGATTTTCTATCTATAACTAAAGTTCTCCCTATACAATGTGTAGGTGTTTCTGAGTCTAAACCAGAAACCATTGTCTTTGCTGGATATTGAATGGGAACTGGAAGGAGTGCTTGAATGGGGTTTACTACTGGGTTTTGATCAACATCTCACTGCCTATGTCCCACTCATGGATAAACTACTCAGTTGACTGAATCAATGGAATTATCAACTAGGACTGGGTAAAATGCAATTGATGAATCAATAACTGGCTTTGGAGCTACTGCCTAAACCACTGCCTCTTCCAATTGGTCAAATGAAACCACTGCTTAGTCAACAAAGTCAACTGAGTTGGATCTGAATTCAAAATTGCAACTCCAACTTCTTGCTGCATTGCATCTGAAGTTGAGAGTTAAGAGAATTCCATGCTTCCCTGTCCAATAATGGACTGACATCATTCATATGGATGTAGAGATTAAAGGGTACTTGGGGTTTCTTGACATTTCTTGTGTTGAGTTCCATACTTTATTGTATGAAAAGAATCCTCCCAAACTGCCCAAAGGAGCCATAGATTTACTTGCTTACAAGATAGGAAATCCTTTTCTGATGCCTGAATTTTCCTTCATAAGAGTTTATGGAGCTAACATCCCACCAAAAATGCTACCTAGATATTTCCCTGATACCATTGGTCTCTTTGGAAATCATGAGACCCCAATTGATTTATCACTTAGAAATTGATAGGGTCGAGGAGATTGAATAAATTAAGGGGAATGGAAAGGGAACTATGGACTCCCCCGTGCAAAATCAAGTAGACTAACTATGCAACCTATATGCTTGTCGTTAAGAGAGTGAATATATTTTATTTTCAGGAGATGCCATGGATGCCCTATGATCCCCATGGGTATCACAAAGACTCAAGAACCATAATGCAACTTAATAAGGTTGTAGTCAATGACCAAGAAGTGCCTCTGCAAAAACTAATGAAGGTAGCTCCAAGTGGACTTCGTCGATTCAAGAACCAAGTCTTGTGTCCTCAGTTAGAAAAAAGTTTCGTGTCACTTGGCCAGAACCAGAAGATCAGTGAATCGAAAGGAGTGTAGAACCCCATGTAAATGTGTGCATGTATGTATGGTGCTTTCTCTCTCTTAGAGAGAAGCATATGAATATGCTTGGCTTGGTCCATCAAAACTGGACAAGCGAATCAATGGGGGTTCACTGATAGGGAATTCACTGAAATCATTATTCGATACAAAGGTTTTTGTTGGTGGTGAAACCTCATATGAAATTTGAGTATTAGATAAGTAAATGGGAGGATTCTCTTTCCATAGGTGGAAAACCCCATTCTAATCCAAGTGCTTTCTGAATACAAAATATTGGCCTAGACAACATCCTAGGCATGGGTAAAGGTCACAACAAGAGTATAGTAGGGTGTAGGTTTCAAGAGGGACATGAAGCTCACTTCTCGAAAGGACCTTTGGATTCTTCTAGTTAAAATCCTAGAGAACTTGCTCATATACTTAGTTTCCCCACTCGACAAAGTATTTTTCATTTTGGCGTTGGGAGTGGCAGTGATCCCTTCTCGCTCGAAATAGTTAAGTGTATATAAATATAAAGAGGGTGGGAGGGTGGAGAGACGAAAGCATAAAACTTTCTTTTTTTTGGTTTGACTCCTTGCGTTTTTGTTCTTAATATAGATAGGTCTTTGAATCTGAGGCAAGATTTGGTAGAGGGGAATCAATATGAGTACTCTAAGGAAAGAAATGAGTCGTTATACAAGGATCCATTATCCATCAGTAACTCTAGTAAATACTATTATATATGATTGATAACCATGTTTATAATAGTGATATGGAAGTCAGTCGAACCGACTAGTAAGGAAACGCCCGGTAAGGCTTCTCCAGTAAGGCTTNGGTGGGAGGGTGGAGAGACGAAAGCATAAAACTTTCTTTTTTTTGGTTTGACTCCTTGCGTTTTTGTTCTTAATATAGATAGGTCTTTGAATCTGAGGCAAGATTTGGTAGAGGGGAATCAATATGAGTACTCTAAGGAAAGAAATGAGTCGTTATACAAGGATCCATTATCCATAAGTAACTCTAGTAAATACTATTATATATGATTGATAACCATGTTTATAATAGTGATATGGAAGTCAGTCGAACCGACTAGTAAGGAAACGCCCGGTAAGGCTTCTCCAGTAAGGCTTGTCTAGTAAGGATATTTGTCTTGGGAGGAGGGCTAACATAAACTCTTCTATCCTGTGGAAAAGATATCTATAAATGTAAGGGATACTGGTATTGAAAGGAGAGGAACTTTAGTCTCCAGACGTTAGTGGCCTAGTTTTGTACTCTTGTATTGGAAAGATACAACGGTAATGCCTGGTTCCAACTCTAGGGTATTGTGGTCTCTATTCTAGTACTGGATTTGTTATTGGTTCTAGAAAAAAATACATATTATTGCCTTCCATCCTAACACTTCCCATTCTCTAGAGAACGTATATTCCCCTATCTGTGCTTCTATAAGAAAGGAAGGATATTTGTGTCATCCATATATTGGGGTTGATAGCCAAGGCGTTGTTAGCCCTGATATTGGGGTCGTTATCTGTAGGAATACTAAATAAAAATAAGGTGCGAAGTGGAGCAAAGCCACTTTCCAACAAAAGGAGGGGAAGGATAATTCTGGGCTTTCAACACCTAAACTTTCTAAGCCCTTGAGCTCTTGAGAAAGCTAAGTCATGAGAGAGATAGACATAGTACTGTTAGTGATTTCTGAGTGATGGCAATGACTTCATCAATAATTTAGAGAAGTTGGAGTTTGTAGAAAGAATCTTGTGACTAAGGATGGCGTTAAAGAGAGTAATTGATGCTCCCCAGGACCTTCCTCCTGCGCCTACTAAGATGAAAGAATCAACAACTCTAGTCGACCCGGAGACCCAAGTGGGGACTCTTTAAGACAATTAAGAGAACCTGATACCCAAATGATTCCTACTTCAATGTACTTCAGGGTGTTAAGCCCTAATATTGGCTCATTACCCCTTAATTGGGGCATATTATATTAGTAATTTTATTTTATTTATGTCGGCTTTATGCCATTAGTTGTAATTATACCTCCTAGTCTCCTATATATACCAAGGAGACATTTTCATTTTGAATCATCTTGTATTGGAACATTTAAGTGGGGTAAAAGGAGGTTTCCCCCTCGAAGAGGATTATTATCTGAAATTATCTCTTTTTCAAGGTGTTGGGTACTTTTTCTGATGTTTTTCTATGCTATATTGATATTTGGTTCTTAACATATGGTATAAGAGCTCAAGGTCTTGGGGTTTCGCTGCCACATCTGAGACACCTTGGAATTTTCGCTATAACTTTTTTTCTACAATGTTTCAGAAGGAATGTCTTGGAGGATATTTATCAAACGGATCAAGGTATGTTGGGTTCAAAATTCAGCTCCTAAGGCCTTATACTTTCAGAGATACATCCTGTACAAGATAGGGTTCTGGAATCATCCTGAACTGAGTCATTGCGAAATTTTCTCTATTATTTTTTTTTTGTAATGTTTCAGACCTTGAACTCCAGAGGCTATTTACAAAAAATAGTAAGGTGTCTATGGTAAAAATTTTAGCTTCTGGGTCATCTTAAATTTATAGATACACCCTATGTAATATAGGGTATCTGACTAGTCCTATTGACTAGTCTCAAGAAGGTGTTCTAGGTTAAAGAATCATAACTTCTTCCTAGAGTATCCAAATTGAGTGGGACTGGTTTCATTGGATCATGGATAGTCTTTAGTATTTCTGGTACGAGTTTCGGAATTTTATATCAATTATTTTGTGCGGGGAATGCTATACAAGTGAGATCTCCTGGAAAGCCCAAAAATCGACAAGTTGTGGGGAAGTTACTGTAAATTCCACTTGGCACATCCAATTTTTGTTAGAAAAACAAGACCATGGAGCAATAAATAAAAAAACAAATGCGGAAACAAAACACAGAAGATACACAATACAAGAGAGACACAGATTTACATGGTTCACCCAGTGTGGGATACGTCCACCAGAGAAATTGTCAGGTCCTTCCTTTATTATTATCCAAAAAATGAAGTGATACAACCTACAACAAAAATCCGATGTAACTTCCTCTTCTTTCTCTCAAATTCTCCTCTCTCATAATACAATATTCGCCACCAATCATAGCCGCAATACATTTCCCTCATAAAAGAGGGTTGCCTTATAGGGAAAAAACACTAACATAATCTCTACCGTTAGATCTGCGACCTTATAATGAACGGTCTAGATTTACAATGAAATTACAATATACATTTACAAGGCAATTTTTCCTTCGAGGGCTTCACCCCCGAACCCCTGCTGGGGGCCTGCTTTCCCCCAGACCCCCCAGCCGGGGGGATAGCCCCCTCGGACCCCACAGAGGGGGTACCCCCCTCTTCACTCCCCCGCGTGGAAGAGTGTACATACTTCTGGGGTGTAAATACTTCATGGGGTATAAACACGACTGAAATCAAGGGCCTCTCAATTAGGAAGATAATCAGGCTCCACAACCAACAATCTCCCACTTGGTGACTGATCTCAACAACTCCATCGCTATTGTATATGCTGGACTCTGAACCTTCTTGGACCTGGAAAATTTCTCATCTTCATCTTCATTCTTGAAGATCAACTGAAACTGAGAAGGAACTCAGTTTCTCCCTTGTTACTCCCTTTGTTAACATGTCTGCAGGATTCTAGCTAGTGTGTATCTTTTCCAACTTCAAATGTCCATCTTCCAAGGTAGATCATATGAAGTGGTACCTCAATTGTATATGCTTAGTCTTCAAATGGAAGGCTGAGTTCTTTGCAAGGTGAATGGCACTATAACTATCATAGTACAACCTGCTGTTCTCCTGCTTCTTTCCCAATTCCTCCATAAACCTCTGTAACCAAATCATCTCTTTACTAGCCTCTATAGTAGCAACATACTCTGCCTCTGTTGTTGAAAGTGCAACAACCTTTTGCAGTTTTGAAATCCAACTTACTACTGTTCCACCTATAGTAAAAACATACCCTGTGGTGCTCCTT
>SNQJ01S0146462.1:23210-36763 GCA_010110895.2 Picea sitchensis
ATTATACTAAAATCTTAAAAGATGAAGGGCCAGTATCTAGGGGTTTAAGAGGCCAATCCATCGGGATACTAAACAGGTATGTTGGCAGCGAGTACTGGCCTATGGTATGACTAGGTAAACCCGCTGGAGTATTGAACAGGCTTGTTGGCAGTGGGGAATTCTACCTAGCAAGGATGATAATCTGACAAAAAAATAATAAGAAATTTAAACTTGTCCTGATGTATGGCATTACTTGTAGACAAAGTTGACACGAAGTATGTATGGTTAAGCTAAGGTTAATGAACTCCATAAATCTACCATTGGGAACCAACTTTGAGACTATCTCGAAACTCTCTTTCCTAACTCTTCTTATCTATATGTAGGATATTTTATCCTATAGGTGGGGCCATATTCTAACCGTCTCGTCAGACCAATATGTGAAATTTATCTCTACACTTAACAAGATGTAAATATTCGGCTATTGGGAGAATTGATTGGTTTCCTATATTTTTTATTGTGAGGTGTCACAATACTTAGGAGTGGGGGAGGGTTTCATGAGTTGACAAATGACAACACTGCCTATCTATAAGCCATGAGAAGAAGAAGTGGAATCTTTAAAAAAAAAAAAGAGTGTATATTATCTTCATGATACAGGATATTATATCAACAGTTATTTTATTTCAAAATGATAATTCCCTGTGTGTTATAAACTATTGTACATTTCTTTAACAGACCACTTAACTAGTTTTCTTTACAGACTGTTCATTACAGATTTGGATTACATACCTTATAATATGAAAGAAAGAGAAACAGATTGTGTAAGCACGATGGAAAAAAAAGTAATAATGGAACACTCTCTTCTCCTATTCACTGTGACTGTCAAAATTGTTTTAAGACTTAATTCTATGAATAAAACATCCATTACAGGATGAACAAATTTCATTTCACACAAGGGTACCATATGGAGTGCCATATGGAGTGTCGTATGGGGTGCCATTTGAAAGACCATATGAGGTGCCATATGGACAACCGGATGATGAACCACATGAAGGATCAAATGAGATGTATACACACACTAAATGTCCACGATTTTAGGTAACTAGGAATCCATTTAATTTATTTGAGTTAGTTAATGGAAATTGAGATTAAATGATACAATTCTTAAACATTTTTATGATCAAATGTCCAAGTCGAAGACTTGGACATTGATCTAACTCCTTCATCATTACAATTTCCTCCAAAAGATGCTCTTCGAATTCGAAATTGGCGCACTCATTCTCACACATGGTAAATCGTGTGTGATGAATTCATCAATGAATGCGACCATTTCCATCTTGGGCGCATTCAAAAATGGAGGGATCGCTCAAATTGTTATCCCATTTATGCATTGCTCTCATCCTCTACTTAATTGCATTCGCCCTCTACTTAATCACGCTCATCCTCTACTTGATTTCACTCATCCTCTGTAGAATTCATCCCTCTATCCATTTCTCCACACTGTCACCATGTCCAAATAGTATGATTCATCCTCCTATGTTGACCTCTTTGCTATCCCCGAGTTCACAGAGTGCAAGGAAGTCTTCTTTCGCACAGGGTGGGGAATTTTCTTGGTTCGTTTGCAGGGCCACGATGACGGTGTTTCTATGAAATTATCCTTGGGATTTAATTGAAGGATGGCACGTGTGGGGTCTCTCACCTTTGTGGTTTCCGAGGAGTCAATTTCCTCAGCCACAAAGCTTCCAAGAGTTGGAGACCATTGGTTCAAACACCACCAGTTTCCATGGGTGAGCTACAACAGGGTCTTTAAACCTGAGTTTCAGAATGTCTCTGGAGATAAGGGGTACTCCAAGGAGTGGATTAAGGATGAGATAATTAACCTTCTCATAGTCATCACTAGAATGATCACTTTTGAAGGTAGATATTATGTTTTTAAAGCCTGCCACTTTCAATTATTAACTCATTTTCAATTCAATAAGCCATTGAATTTTCCCTTTTACTTCTTAAAAATTCTTGAGAAGATGTCTTCCCAAGTATGAAAGAACGTGGCCAACCCCCATAATAGCCTATTCCACCACAGACTCATCAAACTGCTTGTTATAGCTGAGTTGGAAAAATAGGGGAAGACATGGGATGAGTTCAATTATCAATTTTCAAACCCTCATCTTACAATCAAGACCAGCAAGAAAACACTTGATCTAGGGACTATTACTCCATCCAAACCCCATTCCCCGAAGAGTCCAAACCCTCCTGCTCAAGCTATCCCTTTACTGGAACAAAAGACAAAAACTTTTGTTGATACCCTTGCAGCCTCATCGGGAAAAAAGACTAAGAAGCCTATTGATAACTCTCCAATTCCCTCAACATATATTGATCATGCACCCAAAAAGTTACAAGAGGTAATTCAAAAAGACTTCCCTGTAGTCCCCACAAATAAGAGAGGAAATAATCAATTCAAGAGAGGATATTTTTTGAAAAAATGTCTGAAATATAAGAGGAAAACCTTATGAAAATACCCCAACCACTTCAGACCCTATCCAAGTATCCTTTGATCTCGAAATCCCTCATAAAAGACTTAGGGAAGTGTCCGTAGAAGAATTGGAGTCTCATAGAGAGACAAAATCTAAACCTATTTATCCTCATAAACCCCCTGTTACTCCTACCTCCCAGATGCCTATACTAGATCCCAAAACTGATAGACTTTCTACATCCTTCAAGGGATCCAATACCTCCTCTGAGATATATGATCATGCTTCGGCCATTGAAAATATACAACATGAAAATGTTCAGGTGTTGCAATAATTGGAAGAGAAGAAGACCATGGATAGACATCTCCACCATGACAATGCAATACTACAAGCAAAGGTGAATTCCCTCCAAATATTTGTTGATCAAATGACCAATGACAATTGTAGCCTCCGTGCACAATTAAAACACCTCAAGAAGGGAAAGACCAAGTCTTCAGGGAAAGAGGCTGCTAAAGCTAATCCATCCCCTACTTATCAAGTCTAGTTATATTGGGCAATTCATTTTTGTTTGCAGTGGGACCTGCAAAATCTTAGGTGTGGGGGTAATGTTGGGATCTTGATTTGGTTGTTTAATGATGATGATTGAATCCTTTTTTATCGATATTACATATGTATTAATAACCATTTTGAAAAAAGTTTTGAAGGATTTTATAGAAAATTATCATAGCTTATACCAGGTACATGTAATTGATTTTTTGTGTTGGTTTTAAGTTTAATTAAGTTTGATTTAATGATTACAAGAAGTTAATGCACGATCTATGTGTCACAGGGAAAAATCGCATGGTGTTTTTCCATCCAGTAGCTCGTCTGGTACTCCATCCAGAACTGTGTCCAGTACTTCATCTGGTACTATGTCCGACACTGCATCCATCACGAAACACGTGGGCGAGTTGGTGGTTGTTATATCGGCAGCCTATGATGGGTGAATCAGCGACATGGGTTTTTTTCACCCTCGTGGCCTCCAACTACTGATCTCTTGACATCTTGGATTAAGCTGTTATGCTGAGTGTTGATTGGCTCCTTTGTTTTCTAGAAGCCAAAGGCATTTATAGCATATTTAATGGAATTTGTTGTTTTTAGAGGAGGTCGACCCTTCCAGTGGTCGACCTCTTGAATTGTAACTATTATAAATACCACAGTAGTGGTCAGACAAGAGTGGTTAAGAATTGTTAAGAATTGTGAAGGATTGCTAGAATTGTTTTGTTGTGTAATTCAAGACATTTCCATAAACTTGTGCAAGACTGCATTTTTAATTTAAATGCCAGAATCGTGTTGATTTAGCTCGTGATTCACTATTGAGGAGTAGCCACGACATGTTGGGGGTCCCACCAGTGGTCTGGGTGAATAGTTATATAGTTAGCTTGTGTATTTGAGTTGTGTAATTGTCATTTCTTTCATTTTCTGTTATATGTGTTTTTATCATTTTACATGTTGTGTTTGTTGTTCATAATTTAATTGTTTCAATTTTTTTTTTGTAGGTTTCTTGTAAAGTATAGTTGTTAATATGTTGTGTATTTTTAATTATTAGTAAATAGATTTCAAGCTTAGCTACTAACCTTATTGTGTGATTAAATTCTTGTTTGAATTTCTCTAGGTTGAAATAAAATAATTAAAACTGAGTATTGAGTTAATCCAGAGTATAGAGTTTCTTTGGCAAAGTTTCGATGGATGAATAGTTGCTAGTTTTGATTTTAATTCTCAATTTTTCTTATCTAGTTTTCTTATCAATTTTGTTGTAGTATGTAGAAGTAGAATTTAAATCATGTTTTTATAAGCATTTTAACTCGCAATTTGAATTGTTAATAATAGGATTAGCTTACTTTATTTTATGAAATTTCCATTCTAGATTTAAATTGCAATTTTAATTAGAGGTTTGAGTTTGAGTTAAGTTTTTAGTTATAAGTCTCTAATGGTGTGAATTTTCTTACATTAGCATAAGAGTTCACTTGAATTAAGTAGAATAGTGTTTTCTTCTTGTTGATGATTAATGCATAAATTGAGAGATCACATGGATTTTCAGGATAATTGATATTTCTTATATGATGGCTAAGCTCTCATTAGATTGCTTAATTCATACCTTTCATTTCTCCATAGAAGTTAATATTGAAATTGTTCCTCTTGAGCTATCACTAATTGTTAGATGCCATCGTTAGGTCATAAGACACCGAAGACATAATCATCATTATTATATTTGAAGTTTCTTGTTATTGTAGATTAAGAGTAATTGTTGATTAATCTTTGAATACTATCATGATGTTTTTAATTCAATAGGTTAAGATTTTGTTTTGTAGATTAGAAGTAATTATGAGTTTTTTTCTTAAGAATAGAGTTCACTTGCTTAATAGTTTGATTAGTTACCTGTCAAGTAGTTTTGATTAGTTTACTTGATGCATAAGTTTTAATAGGTTAGTTTTTTTCTTGTTTACTTGTTACTACTCATTGATTTGAATAGATTGATTAGATTTGTTTCTTTTTCTCATTATATTGATTAAGTTAACTTGTTCAAAGTAGGGTTTTCATTTGTTTCTTTAGGCACAATCCATCGATCCATTGTTTAAAAGTTGCTTAGGATAAATAGTTTAAGTTTCTTAATAGGGTTTTCTTATTGATAGTATTTTCTTGAGTAAGTTAGCCCTCAGATAGACCATCTCCTTAGTTAGATTATACTTCCTATAGTTTTTCTGCCTTGGCACATATAGTGCTACAAATCTAATTTTACTTACCTCAGATTGACAATTTAATTGAGGGATTTAGTGCATATAGAATACCCATCAGCACCCTACTGCTAAGTGCATCAACCAACTTGCTCTCTTTCCCTTTGATATGAGGAAGACCATATGTACAGAGATTGTCCTCACAGAGGTGAAAAATTAAGGACTATTCACAATGTATAGCAAGTTGATACAATGGAATACATGGAAAGAAATGTACCTAGGATCTATGCAACCCTGGACAACAAGCAAGTTGAGTTTCAGTCACATATGATTGAAGTGAAAGGTAAGATCAACAACCAAACCATCGCTATTTTAATTGATTCAAGAGATACTCATAGTTATCTAGATCCTAATATGGTGGAAAGATTGCATTTACCAAGAAGCAAGCTTGGAAAATCCTGGTTGGTGCAGCTAGCTACTAGATCTAAAATAAAAATTAATGAGATTGTTAAGGAATGTCCAATAGACATGAATGGTGTGAGCACCACGACATATTTGAACATCATACCTTTAGGTTCCTATGACTTCCTAATTGTTATGGATTAGTTGGAGAAACACCATGCTATCCTAGGTTGTTATAATAAGTCACTTACTTGCTTGTATTAGAAAGGGAACCTAAGGATAGTACAGGGAATTCTCATGGCACTAACCTTTAGAGAAATTTCAGCATTGCAGCTGAAGAAAAGTTACAGAAAAGGGTGTCAAATATTTGCAACACATATGGAAGAGACACCTAAATATAAGGTTCCAAATATTGAATATTATGCAGTTTTGAAAGAGTTTGAATATCTATTTAAAGAAATATGAAGATTACCCCCTAAAAGAGACATTGATTTATCCATCAATCTTATACCTGGAGCATCCCTAGTATCCAAGACCCCTTACGAGATGAGTACACCAGAATTGAAGGAATTGCAAATGCAACTTGAAGAGATTCCGAGGAAGGGGTATATACTCCCAAGTGTATCACCTTCGGGTGCCCCGATATTATTTGTGAAGAAAAAGGATGGAATGTTGAGACTTTTCATTGACTTCAAAAAGTTGAATAAGGCAACTGTGAAGAACAAGTATTCTTTTCCAAGGATGATGACCTCTTTGAATAGCTAAAAAATGAAAACATATTATCCAAGATCGATCTTAGTTCAGGTTATCATCAGGTAAGAATTAAAGATGAATACTTTAGAAAGACTACCTTCCAAACAAGGTATGGTCATTATGAGTTCACAGTGGTTCCATTTGGGTTATCAAATGCACTAGTTGTCTTCATGTGTTTAATGAATGGTATTTTTAGAGAATACTTAGATAAGTTTGTCATTGTCTTTTTTGATGACATTATTATATATTTTAAGTCAAAGGAAGAGAATGAGAAACACTTGAGGATGGTATTACAAGTATTAAGGGAGCATCATTTGTATGCCAAATTGAGCAAGTTCTCATTCTATCAGAAGAAAATTTATTATTTCGGACATATCATTTCAGAGGAAGTGATAATAGTGGATCCTGAGAAGATAGAGGCCATTAGAGGATGGTCAGCACCAAGGAATGTCTATGAGGTAAGATCATTCATGGTATTTGCATGTTACTACAGGAGATTTCTTGAGGGATTCTCAAAGATTGTACACCCAATAACTTCCTTGCAGAAGAAGGGTGTGAAGTTTGAGTGGACATCAGATTGTGAAGGGAGTTTCCATCACTTGAAGGATTTATTAACAAGTACTCCAATACTAAGGATTTTTAATCCAAATGAATACTTCATTGTATGCATTTATGCATGTAAAGAAGGGATTGGTTAAGTCCTTAGTCAGAATGGATATGTGGTATGCTATGAATCAAAGAAGTTGAAGGAGCATGAAAAGAAGTATATTAATCATGATTTGGAATTGGAAGCCATAATGCATGCCTTGAAGATGTGGAGGCACTACCTAGTGATGGGGAAAATATTCAAGTTGAGGAAACACCATAGTGGTCTGAAATATTTATTTGGACATCCAACTCTAAATGGCAAGCAAAGCAGGTGGTTAGAATTCCTCAGTGAATATGACTTTGATATAAAGCATATCAAAGGAAAAGAGAAAAATGTTGTTGATGCACTTAGTAGAAGGGTGCATGAGTTGCATGCTACAACCATTAGCATGTACCAATCATATTTGAAAGAAATAATCTTAGAGGATGCAAAATCATATTTTCAATACATGGAAATAATAACAAAATTACAAGAAGGTATTTTGTAGCAGATAATTGAAGATTATAAGCTAGAAAATGATGAAATCATGTACAGGGGTAGAATTTATGTGCCAAATTACAAGGAATTTAAAAAAATGATATTGAGAGAAATGCATAATGTACCTTATGTCGGGAATCTAGGTTATCCAAAAACTATTGCAGTTGTCAAGAGACAATATTATTGGCTAGGAATGAAGAAAGAAGTTGTTGATTTTATTGCCAAGTGTTTGGAGTGTCAAAAGGTCAAGACTGAGCATAGACACCCTGTTGGTTTTCTACATCCATTGTTCATTCCTGAGTGAAAATGAGAAGTTGTAACAATGGATTTCATCACCAAACTACCTATAATAAACAAGAAGCATGATTCTATCATGGTAGTGGTGGATAAGCTTACTAAAGTTGCCCATTTTATTCTAGTAAAGCTCACTCACAAGGAAACCAACATTGTTGATATTTATATGAGAGAAATTTCTCAACTACATGGTATACCCAAGACAATTGTGTTTGACAAAGATCCAATATTTACATCAAATTTTTGGAAAGGATTATTCTAGGGATTTGGAACAAATTTAAATTTTAGCCCAACTTATCATCCAGAATCATGTGGGAAAACAGAGAGGGTGAATCAAGTGATTGAGGATATGCTGAGGATGTATTTAATGGATAAACCATAAAAATGGGAAGACTACCTACACTTGTAGAGTTTTCTTATAACAATGGGTACCGAGCATCTCTAAACATGAGCCCATTTGAGGCACTTTATGGTAGAAGGTGAAACACACTGGTAAGTTGGGACAACTGAGTAGATAGAGAAGTGGTTGGGCCAAAATCACTCGGGGAAATGAAAGAAAAAATGATGAAAATAAAATAGAATTTAAAAGTTTCCCAAGATAGGCAGAAAATCTATGTTGATAAGGGAAAAACTCAGAGGGAATTTAAAGTAGGTGACCATGTGTTCTCAAAACTAAAGGCCAACAGTTCCCTGAAGTTGGGAAATTGTTCAAAGTTGGCAGCTCGTTATTGTGGGCCGTTTGAAATCTTAGAGAAGATTAGGCATGTAGCATACATGCTTGCCTTTCCTCTATCAATGTCTATTCATAATGTATTCCATGTATCCTTTCTCAAAAAGTATATACCTGATGCTAATGATGTCATTGATTGGAATGTGATTCAAGTGGAACAAGAAGGTGCCTTTCAAGTGCATTCATTGTGCATATTGGACTGAAAGATCAAACAGTTATGAAATCAAGCCATAGATCTAGTAAAGGTGAAATGGACCTGGTACGATCCTGAAGATGCAACTTGGGAGCATGAGGATGCTCTATGGGAAGAATACTTGCATCTTTTTTAATATTTTTGAAATTTTGGTTGTATATCTGTAAATATCCCTAGGGTGAAACTGTAAGTGTAAATATAAATGTACATAAGTATATAAGTTGGTGAGTTGTATTGTATCAAGTATTGGAATTAGTTTTGTAAGCACCTTCCATAATATAGCGCACATATGTGTTTCACACTAAAATAAGATGTGCGCACATCCTAGGATACTGCGTGCAACAACTTGAGTGCGCGATCTTGAGGCTAGAGATCATTTGTGTATATGTTTATGCTTTTTAGGCTGGTGAGCCTCGATACAAAAAGACAGTATGTTTGTATTATAAATGTAATCATATGCAAATATTAATGAAAAACACATCACTGCAGTAGACCAACGATGTAAAAGTGAAAAGGAATATTATATTAATATTCCTTAAAGTATAAAGTATGTATAAATATTTTATCCTAAGTTCCAAGGATAGGGACAAGTGGGCCCAACTTCCAAGGCAGTTCTCAACATGACAATTGTCAAGTTGGGAACATGCATACATATAGTTTGGAATTAGTTCCTTTTCCATTCATTCCATCATCATTCACTCACTCATTCATCTATCCTTCATACCTTCCTATTATTGTATAGTCCAGGTGGATATCAGTGGCCATCCACCTATTCCAAGTCACTAAAAATAGTGTTCTGGCAATTTACTATTTTTAATAGTTTTTTGGTTCCTAAACTTTCGGGGCCATTTTGAGGTCCTAAATGAAGTTTGTTTGGGATTAATCACCTCAATGATATCCAAAGTCTCTTATTGATCCCCTAAAATGAATCTTCTCAATTATAACTTTCCAACGAACTATCGTTCACCCCAAATGGAGATCGTATGCCAAAGTTATGCCCTCAGGAGGTTGATACACCAAACTACCCAAAACATGGTCCACAAAACTATTGGATTTTCATCTTCCGGGGTGATTCAGGAGCATCTCAAGCAAGCCAGCGTGGGGATAAAGGACAGCTGGAGAAGCGCCCAACGTAAATTTTGAAATTATCTTGAAGTTAATGCGCCAAACTTAAATGAGATAATTAAGGAGCGCACTTGTAAAAATGTAAACGGACCTTGAGCAATCCGCTCTCATCCTTAGTAGGTAGAAGGAATTTATGGTAGTTAATGCAAGTAGATAGAATTTAATTCTAGATTAGACAGTTTAGAATGAGAGAGGGAAACGGGATATAGACACCCTCATTGTGTATTGTAACATAGAATAGAATAGAATAGAATAGAACAGATAGAAGGAGATTATGCCAATTGAGAGCATAGTAGTGAAGAAAATTACCAAGAGAGAAGAGAATACAGAGCTGGAACAGAGAAACTGTGTTTGAAAAACACCCATGTACAGAGATTTGAATTAATATGAGAAGTCTTAATTCAGATTCATGGCATTGTATTTGTTTCTTGTATGTGTATGCTAAATGTTGAATTGTCTGCAAGGAGTACGTTGACAACAGGTTCAGAGGTTTGTCTCTGAAAGCTCGGGAAAGATAGATTTTGTTCTCATTCCCTCAGAAGTGCAGTTGGGCACAGGAGCCATGCAAGGTGTGCATAGGCCGAATAGAGGTTCAGGTTTGGTAACTTGAATGATTTTTTGAGAGACCGTTGTTGCAGGAGTGCGCAAAGTCGAGGGAAGTTCAACACTTGGAAGTGTTTGGAGGTCTGCCATAAGGAGTGCATGCAGGAGTCTTCTTCAAGACTCAGAGTTGGAGAAAACCCAAAAGGGATAGAGTCTCCACAGCCATCGAAGGAAGCACAGGAAGTTTGGGTCTTGGAACAGTGAGAAGGTGTTTCAAGTTGGGTCGTAGGTGGTTAAGTACCATGGAAAACCACTTGGTAAAAGGTTGCAGAAGTCCTTGGGAAGGAAGGAGACAGACCGTCGAAATTCTCTGTGGAGAATTCACAAAGTCCCGTGAGCCGTCAGATCTCACGGAGGAGCATGGGAGTTACGACGAGTGATTTCGAGGGGTTCAAGCTCAGAAGGAGTAGAGCCATAGATTCAAGCCACAGGAGCCGTTGGATTTACCCGTGGAATTCTATTTCAGGGTTCGTAGATTGAAGACCCAAAATTTGTGCAACAGGACTCATGAAATTATGAAACGCGAAGTCTCGAGGGTGAAAGGATTGTGTGGGCCACAGAATCAGTAGGGTGGACAGGTGGTGCACTATCGACATGGAAGTCAAACTCCGTTGACCATTTTAGGGTTTCATGGGGTGAAGACCCAAATTCTTTGCATTAGGATTCGCAAAACCACGAAGTCTGAAGTCCCGATGGAATGAGGGGCTGTTGAAAAGTTAAAGCTTGTGAGTGCATCAGATTTTTGGTAAATCATGATTCGGGAGTCAAGGAGACAAGTTGTTTGACATCGCAACCACCGAAATCGCGATAAGGAGAAATTTGAAATAGAGAGAAAAGGTCAAGTGTTGACTTTTTTTGGGTTTTCATATATTGAGAGACAAGGTGCTTGACCACCGGATTCACGAAGTTGTGAAGTCCGATCTCCTGAAGTATAAGGGGGGAATTTCTCGAAGTTAATTGTGGGTGCAGATTTCCCGAAAGGGAAATAGAGAATCCATTTATGAGAGCTCTTCAGGCCAGTGTAAGAGGGAGGATCCTGTGTACATGACCTTCCAACCTACGGGTTGAGGAGGGGTTGCATCAGGTTTGGTATCAGAGCACAGAAAGGTTTCTTTGCTTTCTATAGCAGGGAAAAGGAAAATTCACCATGCCGCCAAGAATAAGGGATAGGAAAACACTCAATCCACAAGAGGAAAGGGAAATGCCGAGAAGAATAGGTAGGCAGATGACTGATCCAGCCATGGAAAAAGAAATGCGTGATTTACAAGCCAGACTTGAAGACATGGAGACAACACAGAGACGCACTATCAGTGCTGGGGATATTAGTGATTCCGAAAGTGAAATTGAGGCTGAACATGAAGAAAAATTTGCAGCCGAAGATGAAGCAAACGAATGCTTGATTAGGGCTATCTCAAGAATGGGTGCAAGAGAGAAAATGGATATTCCAGTTTATGAGGGAAATCTGGATGCAGAGGAGCTTCTAGACTGGATTAGAGCTCTGGACACCTATTTTGACTATGAAGATGTCGAAGAGGACAAGAAAGTCAAACATGTTGTCACAAGACTGAAGGGAGATGCAACATTGTGGTGGGATGAACTACAAGATGATAGACGCTGCAAAGTCAAGCAGAAGATCAAGAGCTGGGAAAGAATGATTGCGAAGATGAAGGCAAAATTCATCCCCAGAGATTACCAGATTACTCTGTTTCGCAGAATGCAAAACTTGAGACAGAAACTGATGACAGTGAAAGAATACACTGAAGAATTCTATAGGCTGAACATCAGGGCAGGTCATCGAGAAAGTGATGATGAAAAGGTTGCTAGATACATGAATGGCCTAAGATACGAAATTCAGGATGAGATGAGCATGGTAACCATCTGAACGGTGGAAGATTCTTATCAGATGGCTCTAAAAGCTGAAGAGAAGCTGAGCCGAAAGCAGGGTCAAAGAAGTCGAGGCAGAAGTCAGCCCAAAGGAAAATCAGTTGCCCAGGATAAAAATCAGAAGCCCAAGGAGGACTGGAAGAAACCTTAGACTCAAACTGACAGAGGTGGAAGCTCACAGAGAGGGAAGCATACTGAACAGAGAGGAGATTATGCTGATAATAATATTTCTCATCGTACCAGAGGTAGAGGAAGAGGAAGAGGTGGAGTAATAACATGCTTCACATGTGGAAAGAATGGGCACAAGTATTACGAGTGTCCAGATAAAAAGAAAGAGAGTGGAGAGACTCACATCGCCAAAGCACAAAGGCAAGACATTGAGGCAAAAGATGCTAAAGGCAGAATATCGCTAACGATGCGAAAATCTCTTTTGACATGAGAGAAGGAGGTGGATAGTTCAGTCCAAAGAA
Organism: Picea sitchensis; assembly: GCA_010110895.2. Lineage (NCBI taxonomy): Eukaryota > Viridiplantae > Streptophyta > Pinopsida > Pinales > Pinaceae > Picea > Picea sitchensis. The sequence continues at coordinate 35,949 of SNQJ01S0146462.1, forward strand.
ACAGACTTTTCCGGACTGCTTGCAAAACCAAGGACAGGGTATGCAAGGTCATTGTGGACAGTGGTAGCATAGNACTAAACAATGTTTAGCTGAATTTAAGATAGGAGGATATAATGATAAGATACTTTGTGATGTCATTCCCATGGATGTTTGTCATATATTGCTGGGTAGATCATGGCAATATGACAGGAATGTGATTCATGATGGGAGAATGAACACATACACCCTAGAGAAGAATGGGAGAACTCACATGTTACTTCCAATCAAGGATAAGGAGGTGAAACCAGAAGTAAGTAACACCATAATTTTCATGAGTGGGAAGGAACTTCTTATAGAGGTTAATAAGAAGGAGGATCCACAGTTCATTGTGCTCAGGAAGCCTAGAATTGTTTTGACCATCACAAGAGTGGATGATTTACCAGAAGAGGTTCAGGAACTATTGGAAGAGTTCGCTGACATAGTAGTGGACGAACTACCTCATTCATTACCACCGATTAGGAGTGTGAGTCATCATATTGACCTCATACCAAGAGCCAGTTTTCCAAACAAATCCACGTACAGATTGACGCTGCAAGAGAATGAAGAGGTCAAAAGACAAGTCCAAGATTTGTTGAACAAAGGATTGGTCAGGGAAAGCTTGAGTCCGTGTGTTGTTCCGACAATACTTAGTCTGAAGAAAGATGGAGGCTGGAGGTTGTGTACTAACTCAAGGGAGATTAACAAGATAACCATCAAGTACAGATTTCCATTGCCAAGGATGGATGATCTGATGGATTGCTTGAGTGGAGAAAAATTATTTTCAAAGATTGATTTGA
>SNQJ01S0146464.1:7081-17837 GCA_010110895.2 Picea sitchensis
TTTTAAAATGAATTAGACAAACGAGGTCATGCCTTTTCGTTTCTGATCTATAAATGAGTGGAATGACTATTTTCAACCTAGTTCTAGAAGCTTCCTATGACTGATCAATCAACAAGATTTATTTCTTTTAAAAATGTGCTAAGGCTTGGCTCTTTTACAGCCTAGAGTCAACTCTTGCGACAACATTTTCTGGAGCCATTGCCGGGGATGGAGGACGAAGTTATCTTCCCTAGGATATAACAAAGTTCAAATCTATCTCTTGATGGTGAACAAGGAATAGGCATTCAATTGGCTGTGATCATTCACCTGGCGACTCCTTGGTTCGTAGACTCTACATGATTTTGTTGGAGACTCCACTGCTCTCAAATGTCGAATTCATTCACTGCTCGAATTGCTGCAAGGTTTTCCCTTCTAGAATTTACAAATGTTTATGGCTTTCCAAACACTGTTCCAGACATTAAAATGTGGGAAGATATCCTTCCTAAATTTGGTCAATATGAGGACGACAATCCTGGTCAACATTTGTTTGAATTCCACAAGCTCATGGAGGAATTAAATGTACATCATGAAGATGTCCTCATGAAATTGTTTATGTTTTCATTGGAAAAAGATGCTAGACTCTGATATAAATCCTTACCCCATTCCAATATTCCTTCATTGAGATGCTTTCACACACTTTTTTATCAACATTGTAAGAGGATATATTCTCCTGAAATCCTTTTTGAAGATTGTTTTGATACAAGTCCTCTTGAGGAGGAGGAAGAAAAAATAGAAATTTCTCAAGTTGATGAAGATGACCAGTATGAGGAAGAGTTGGCTCATAAAGATGTTGGATCTTGTGAACTTACTCAAGAAGAAGATATTCGGCATCACGGTCAACCGACAAAAGAGATAGAAAGGAATGATTGTTGTTTCATTCAAGAAATACAGAGACCACCTTCTCCTTTAACTAAGGAAGAGAAGGTTCTGCCCCTGCACAACTATGTTGCAGACCCTACTCACACAGATTTACAGCTTTCACACACTCCCGGATATGAGTGTCAAACTTCTTCCATTTCTAAAAATGTAAATCTATTTTTAAATGGTGACAGTCATGTATTTCATGGAACTTTACAGGAAGTTAGTGAACCTATGTATGATGATTTCTTGCCAGAAGATTAGATTTTAGACTCTGCTTTGTTTCATGAAAAAGATATGGTTGCCATGTTCAATGATCCTGAGCATCATAAATCAGAACATAAAGTAGTCTTGGGTGTTTTAAAACCTCAGGATGATATATTTTTCCAAGACCCTTTTGCTGATCTTTTGGATTCATTTAATGAAGGAATATGCTATGTCATGAATGTTTGGTCACAAGAATTGATGAAAGGTTTGAAAATCCATGATCACCAACAGGTCAGATGGGGATTGTGAATTTCCTTTTTCAGCCTGCTCGAAGAAAGTGTAAAATAATTTCAAATGAGAAGACAATTATTGGATTGGCTTCACTGGCATTTTCGTATCATTTGATTTTGGAAATCTTTCAGAAGTTAAATTAGGTGATGTATATAAATAAGATTGACTTCAAGCACTAGATTACAGCGATGGTTTTCAATATGTTTTTCAGTTCAATTTTGAATCCAGTATGGTTTTGTTTTAAAGCATTACAACTCCATAGCCCAATGGATGAATAAATGAGTTTGCGTTCCGAAAATATGCGAGTAAAGTGACAGGGTTCAGGGTTTGATGAGGATGATTTCGGGTCACCCAATGGATGAAGGCACTTGGTCTACTGTTCTTGACACTTTACGAGAAAGTACCATCCCTAGAGGGAGCCGATGTTGTAACAGATATCAAAATTGACTGTGCTTCCCAAGGATCAAAGAATAGAATGGATAAGCAAGAGATGAATATTCCCATCTCCCTCCATAAGATCGATATGCAAAAGACAAAAGGTGACTCCAATGTGAGTATTGATGATGGTGATAGCGTTCGTTCAGTAAAAGTGGAGAGCCTCTCAGAGCTCCATAAGCTGTAGTAGAAAAAGTTTGCTCCCTCCACTTCCAAATCATCATCATCTCCTCGCTCATCTTAGCAGCAAATCATCTCTGAGGAAAATAAGCAAAGACAACAGACGTTGTCTATAAGTGCTTCTCTCACATCCTTGACTCGGGAGACAGGACCTCAAATCATTCATGGGGATCCAGAAAAAGCAAGGGGGCAGCCTATGAAGCCCTCAATTTCAACTCCACCTAGTTCTACTATCAGTGACAGCTCTCTCAAGCTTACCCATGTTTTGTATAATCTTTCTCCTCCAAGACTTTATGAGCAAACGTTTTTGGTGAATTGAGAACAAGCAGTTGATTGTTTGACATTTTTTTGGACAAGGTATCTATGAATGATCAATTCCTCAACTGGGATCCAAAGAACAAGCTCAAAGTCAAGATTATATCTGCCCGAGCCTATCATTCTCTTTTCATGCATAACATGTGTATCCGACCAACACAAAAAGAACTAGAAAATTTTAGGACCCCAGATTTCATGATCTATAATGCAGGTCAATTCCCTTCCAATCGCTATACACGCTACGTGACGTCCTCGACAAGCATAGATGTTAACCTAAAATGAAAATAAATGGTGATTCTCGGGACACAATACACTGGTGAGATGAAGAAAGGTTTGTTTTACAGTCATGCACTATCTGATGCCAAAAAGAGGCATACTGTCATTACATTCTAGCTGCAACATGAGCAAGGAAGGGGATGCCACTTTGTTTTTGTTTTTTTTTTTGTTTTTTTTGGTTTATCAAGGACTAGAAAGACCACTCTTTCTACAGATCACCAGAGGGAACTGATCGACGAAGATGAGCATTGTTGGAGCGATAATGGTGTATCTAATATCAAGAGAGGATTCTATGCAAAATACATCGACCTCTCAAAAGAAAAGGAGGCATATCATTGTCCGCATCCTAGGGTTTCTAGGGTTTCGAACGGCCCGGAAGGGGTTCGGCTAACATATGTGGGTCAGCTATACGATATTCAAACGGATCCTTGCAGCTATAAGAAATCTCTCAAAAAAAATTGGTGAATATCGACTATTTAAGACTGTGTTAATCTATGCACGTAGATCGAGCTCAACTCTCGTGATGATGTGACAAGTTCCTCGATACCGTGATAAATTTGTTATCTAGCAGTGTGGGGTTTTTGTGTGCCGAAAGCGGTTTACGGGTTCTTGTTATACATTGTCATATATTGTCGATCCCAGGATTCGAACTGGGGTGGCAGCAAGGATAGCTCATGTCTCATATAGGGAGGTTGTTCTCTTATTAATTCTTTCGGATATTTATTAATTTGCACGAATCAAAGTAAAATCGGCCGCAACGAGTTGAATTTGTGATCGATTTTTTAGCCAAAGTGATCCCGCAGGTTTTCATTGTAATGAAGTGAGAATCCAGATTCAAACTTCTTCAATGGAAACGGATCGATTTCTTATGTCAGTAGTGATTTCTTATGTCAGTAGTGGTGTAGAACGTGGAGGCACCGGTGAGCGTGGTGTGGTTGCTGGTGCGGATTCTATCTCAGGAGGATCTTTCACGACTGAAAGACACGTACAGTAACGGTGCAGACTTCTGGTAATATGAGCGAGGCTGTTAGGGGTATGATAGCCACTGGAGCATATTATTCTTCAAAAAGCTGGTCGATCCGAATCTTCAGGACAAGTGTCCAGAACAGAATCTGATAGCAATTCAGGGTCAGCAGAAGCGTTTCTTTTTTATTCCCTTCAAAGAATGCAGTGTCACCGTTATGGCGTTTCTAGTTAAAAAATGGTCGCGATTACCTGGAAGCAATGGAGCTACCTTCTCCAGATCTCCACAGATGCTAGAGAGATGAAAAAGACAGACCACCTAAATTATTTCTCACGAAACGGTCACAAAACAAGGCGCATGCAAAAGGATTCACGAGGTGGACTCACAACGAGAAGAAAATGAAAGTGGATGTGCATGACTATATTTCCGAGTTGCATATCGGGCGGCTTCCTCCTTCTCGTCCTCTCTGGGGGTTTCATTTTCTCAACTACAAGACCAACACGGCATCAATGACACTTATTCACACTTGCAACTCGGTGATTTAGAAGAAATGTTGGAGCCTGGGATTACCGAATATGTACTCGTTCGAGACAAGGAGAGCCCTTCGCGATTTGAAAGGATTATTAAAACTTCAAGCTCTTGTCACGAGCCATGCAGTGAGCAAGCAAGCAACTATCATCTTGCATACAAGTTTTGGTGAGAATTTCAGACTCGGGTCCGAGCCCGAAGGGTGCATATGGCAATGGGGGATAAAATTAGGCAACAGAAAGTTGAGCAGCAAGTTAAGCTCGAGGCTCAAATCCATATAACCTAGAAAGAGGATCCCTGTACAAGGTTTCTGTCAATAGTGTGGAACCGCTTACCAAGGAAAAACATCATGAAGATGAAAGAAAGGTTGTAAAGGACAAGAGGCAGGTAATTTCAGCTTGGGTATTCTCATCTTTGTAGTTGTTCGATACCTTCATAACCCGTTATGGATAAGTAATTCTTGGTATTAGAATGCAACGAGAAAGTGCCAAATTCAATACAAAGTTATCCAGTTTGAGCAAGTTGATCAAGAAGGAATCTGGGACGACTAGATTCTCTTGTATGCTTTCTTGTTTATTCCAATTCATGCCTTCGTTCCAAGAGCTTCCAATCTCCCTTTGTGGAATTCAAAAGAACCAATTATATCCGTGGTGCATCCATTTGCAGAACATTTGATGTATGCTGTCATGTTCTCTGTAGCTCTCCTCGCTACAATTATCACCAACACTGCTTCCATTGGCCTTATGCTTGGCTACATGACATGATTCAATTTCATAAATAATATGGGGAAAATCGCTATTTGGTTCTAGAACAGAAGAGCCGAAGGGAAAACCACGCCACTGGGGAAAGACTTCGGTGTTATCAAGCAGAGCTACGAATTCTTCGAAGCTCATTATCACATTCTTTTGGAAGAGAATAGAAAATTCTGATCTGAAGTCAGACTATTAATTTAAATTTAGTGTTTGTTTTCTTCTCCTGATGTGAAATTTGTTATCAGAAATGCCACGTACTAATTTCCTAGCCGAAGGGAAAACCACGCCACTGGGGAAAGACTTCGGTGTTATCAAGCAGAGCTACGAATTCTTCGAAGCTCATTATCACATTCTTTTGGAAGAGAATAGAAAATTCTGATCTGAAGTCAGACTATTAATTTAAATTTAGTGTTTGTTTTCTTCTCCTGATGTGAAATTTGTTATCAGAAATGCCACGTACTAATTTCCTATCCCATTTTCGTTCGTTGGCACCATCAGTTGAGTAGATCCAGATATCGAGCAGAGGAAAATGAAGGACAGTCCACCTGGAATGATCAGTCCTAGGCATTGGTGGGAAGCCTTCGCAGATTTTTGGAGGTTTCAAAACAAAATCAAATGCAAAAATTTATTCCAACTGAAAGTACTCTACTTAGTAACGGTTCAGAGCAGCTGGCGGTCACGAATTCCATGAAGGAGAACCTCTTCAGATTCCTAGAACACCAAGAGTTTTCTTTTTTCTTTTTAGAGGACTGATGTATGTAACGGGAAAAGGGGTGAGCCCGGGAGCCTTTTTAGAGGCTGGGTTTGTAATGCATTTTTAAGCAAAGATAGAACAGAATGCCAAGAGATTCTATACTTTGTCACTGTCTAATTCCATTTTCTTCCTGTATTATTGTTTCTGAAGTTTTCATCACTGCGCTTTCTTCCTTACATTCATTATTTCAGCTTGTAATGGTTACAATTCAGTACTACCTCTGCTGTAGCTATTTTAAAGCTTTCCTTAAGGTGCAGTTTTTCCTCTATTTTTTCGTGAGTAGAACAAGACCTGCATCCTAATTGTTTTGCCTTATTTACAAGTTTTATTTGTTGACATCCTTTCCTCTGTCTTTCTATGAGTGAGACAAGACCTGTGTTCAGATATTTGAAGTTTTGTGTTACTTCTTCTATTGAGAGGAAGACCAGATACCTGGCTTTTTCTTTCGGTTTTGTTCATCCCCTATCTTCTATCCATCCTCATGATTTTAAAATGAATTAGACAATCGAGGTCATGCCTTTTTGTTTCTAATCTATAAATGAGTGGAATGACTATTTTCAACCTAGTTCTAGAAGCTTCCTATGACTGATCAATCAACAACATTTATTTCTTTTAAAAATGTGCTAAGGCTTGGCTCTTTTACAGCCTAAAGTCAACTCTTGTGACAACACCCCCAACACAATTTGACACTCATATCAGAATGAAATCTTGCTTGGAGGCTGGTCAAGGGATAATAAGTGCCCTAAAATCCCCCTTGTTCACACTATGAACCAATTGTATCTTGCCATGAATGGACACCATAAATATGTGCCATGGCTGTGCTAGAAAAAGAAGAACTTCAAGTTATTGTTATGATCCAAGAATTATTCTTTGAGGATTCTCTTTTCTCTTTGAATCATTCAAGCACTATATCAAGGCCATTCCACTCGCCTCTTGAGAGGATTGGCATTGTATTTCTTTACCATTTTCACTTTCCATTTAATGAAGAGAAGATATCTCTATTAGGGAACTCAAGAACCCTCCGAAGGAGGAAGAGAGGATTCATAATTCCCTGCCTTTATCTACGGTGTTTAACCTATCAATATATTGATCCATTGGTAGCTATATGATGGTCATTTTTTTCTTTTCATGGTTCTAGTTCTTGCAAGCTTCTCTAATATTTATTTCTCTTAGTTTTAGTTTTATTTCCTTGTTTCATGTTTATTTGGTTATCTAATCAACTCACAAACCTCTATCTTTTTTAGTTGACTTAACTAAGCAGGTAAGTGTTGTGTTTTTTCTAACCCATGTGACAAAACTAACACAACAACAAGGTACTTTCGTAAAGCATAAAATGAAATATGGTTATTCTTTGGGATATAAAATGTTGCCAACTTGTAGGTATTGGGAAAATATTTCCAACAGACTATCATGAGCCTGATTCTGAGTCCATATGACCCCCCTAGTTGGGTCATAAACACAACAACAAGGCACCTTTTGTGGAGTCACTATTGGAAGATTAGTTTCCATTGATGTCAACCATGTCAAAACGTATGCAGAAGAATGCATAGGAGGAAAGAAAATATTAGGAGAAATAGTGTGGTAGAAATCGTGTAGAAGCCAGAGTGCAACGCAGACAGAGATACTTTGTAAAGGATCCTAGAATCACGATTGTTAGATCGAGAGACAAATAAGAAAGATATTTCAGATCTAATTGAGAAATTTTGGTTATAACCAGAGCCATCAGATTGAAATGATATACTTTCAGTCGTCAATCGAGGCCATGCAAGAGATAGAAAGGTTTAGGACTTCAGAACTTCACCACTTCGATGATTATTGGAGACAAGGCAGAGGCATGAAATCTTGAAATGTTGCCAACCGTTATATCGAGGGAATAATTCAGGAGTAATGCAAGTTGTTATATCATGAGTGGAAGGATAGCATAATTTTCGAGACTCCAGAACTTTGCCACTTCAGTGATTACTGGAGACTAGGAAAATTTGTGAAGTGTCGAAGCCATGAAGTGAAAAGACGAAGTCGCCAAATCATGCAGGTAGTCATATTTGGAGCGGAGGAATGTGGACCATCCATTTGGTTGATGACGTGTCTTATGCGACGTGGTAGGGGTGCCATATAGGGACACGTGTCACATAAATTCAATTCCTTTTGGACCCCAACATGTCCATTTTTGAGTGACACATGGCACACATACCATGGGTCCATATCACTATATGTGACATCAACATGCCATGTCATCTCCAAGAATATGGCCTTCGGGAATGTCCAACTGCTTCTACCAGCAAAAGTGTCAAAGTTCAAAGTAGCAAAATCACGCGGGACATTGATATAAGATCCTCTAGGATTTCTCGCGACCGTCAGATCAAGCCGTGGAAGAACAAGGTAATAACTTTGGAAAATATAACTCTGAGGGAGTTGAACAACTTGAGAGTTGTAATATCCTAGAGTCTCGAAGTGCCAAAGTCCCGAAATAAAAAAGAATCATCAATCTCAATACTTAATTAAGTCGTCACCATTGATTTCATTGAATACTCCAGATGATCCAGCATCATCCAATCAATGAGAGACTAAATCTCAATCATTATATCCACGGTGGAGATTTAAAGGCGCAAATCAAATTGCACGGATGTTAATTTAATGGAGACATCGTGCAATGATATGGACCATTGGAGTTTTTGAGTATGTGTAAGCACGAGATTAATGCATGCAATGGCTATGTCATTAACAAACTAAATTATTTATTTGCACCAACAATCCATCTCACTAGCCAATTAATTCAAATTCGTTGGATCATCATCTTGATTAATGAACAATGGAATCATTGGATTATGATCTAGGAAACAGATCTATGGGCAGGATTAACACTCAGGACTAAAACACATTTTTGGATAGGTTGTGGTCATAACACTTAGAGGAATTAGGTAAAGCACCAAGTGCTTAATGATAATGATTGTTCTTAGTAATATTTTTTGGTCCCATGGAAAAAGGGCTATGAATTAGCACTTCGATATAGAAAATGCACCAAACAGCTAATCAAAAAGTTTGGATCTGATCAATTAATATTGAGAATGAAATAAAGAGGCATCGAATCAAGTTAAAATAAATCGATCCACATTGGATTACTGAGAGGGGGGTGAATCAATAATAGAGCAATCTAATACTTTTTAACCACAAAATGCAAGTGTTATAACAACATAGAATTATCATCCAATAGTTGCAGAGTAAGTAAACAATGAACAAATGAGCAATCATACACATACATAGTACACTATTGTTTTTACGTGGAAACCCAAAGGGGGAGAAAACCACGGAATGATTTTTCTTATATGTATTTAAGAATTACATTCATTGGAAGCACCAACTTCCTTTGTTTTCTAGCTGCAACTGGAAGGAGGCTCCAACCCCCTAGTTTCTCAAGCTGCAACCTGAGGGAAGCTCCAACTCCCCAATTCTCTAGCTACAACCAGAAGGAGGCTCCAACCCCATAGTTTCGTAGGCTACAACCTGAGGGAAGCTCCAAATCCCCAATTCTCTTGATACAACCAGAAGGAGGCTACAACCCCCTATGGTCTCCAACTACAACCGGAAGGTGGATACAACCACCTGTCCTTGCCCCGTCCAGTCGCCCTGACGTAGAAGTAGAATCATGGAACCCCTGTCACACTATCGCTGTGAGATATACCACTGTAAAATTTTACCAAACTGTACCACTAACCTATAGCCAACCTGAACTGAACATGTATCCATCAAAATATAACAGATATGTGACATGTAGTTCTACAACATGTGTATGTATGCACACTATCTGTACAACAACCTGTGTATGTACGTGTCCTTTCTATTATACAGCCTGTGTATGCCTTCAAAAACTAGGGGTACAAGACCTATAGTTCTACAAAATGCATATGTACATGCCCTATATATACAATATCCTACATATGTATGTGTCCTATCTGTTATGTAGCCTGTGTATACCTTCTGAAAACTAGGGTTTTCTTTCTTCTGAAATATTTTGACCCTCTGCAACTTCCTTCACATAGATCTGTAACTTGTCACTGTATCCAGACTGTAACTGTACTATGTGCATTCATCCTCATACATAAGCTTTAGCCAAAGCATCTATATCTCTCTCTAGTCATGTGTCATATAAGTGTGTGTAATCATGAACAAGTATAATAACCCTTACATGATCTATACATCAAACCCTTTCGGGTATTCAGCCTCTCAATACATCAACCACTTCACAAATACAAGATCTCAACCATGTACCACAAAAACCCTTAGCCATATGCCAAGAAATAAAAGATGTGCCTCAACTCTAACAAGAAGTATCAATGATAAATATTGATTATACTAGCATTGTATTTATGTAGATCTGACTTATACAAAAGATCCCATGCAGCCACTAGTCTCTCTAGGGAGAATCCTCAAATCTCCATAACCATTTCTCATGCATACATCAAAATCCAACTACTCATAGAAATAAGACATACCTTTTGAGCCAGTGGATAGATTTGATGTATCTGATCACTATAGACCTTCCTGGGAGGTTGATCTCATAATCTAGAACCTCGACATATTCATCTTCTCAAGTTTATATGGCTTTACCCTCATGTACGTTCCCCAATACACTGGTATCCCACGTATGTATGCACCCTAATACACTTTTATCCCACGTACACCTCAGAAATTAGGGTTTTTTAGTATTCATTATAATTTTGAAACTTTCGTTGTCAACCCTTAGTGCTACCTCAGACTTTCGCAACTTCGAATGTATTAATGAGTACTTGCAATAATCCTTACACAACAATAGATATTCAATATGTTCAAGTGTGTTTAAATGAGAGATCCTTGCCTCTTATTTATACTTTCATGTAGCTTCTTCAAGGGGTTACCTTTTAACCATCTTAACCCACTTTCCTTATTTTAGGGTTAACCCACTTCTAACCACTTTTCCACTTAACTTAACTACTTTCCATAATTAGTAAGTTCTCCATTAAATTTATTATTTAGATAATTTATTTTTCATCCTCTCTAACTTATAGTACACTCATCACTTCACTTTATTATTTAAATAATTTCTTCTTTGCAAACACTTTGACTACTTTGACCTTTTGGGGCTTCTAGATGACTCATGAGGGTTCTCCAACTTCACATGGC
>SNQJ01S0146464.1:17847-41757 GCA_010110895.2 Picea sitchensis
CTTATAGTACACTCATCACTTCACTTTATTATTTAAATAATTTCTTCTTTGCAAACACTTTGACTACTTTGACCTTTTGGGGCTTCTAGATGACTCATGAGGGTTCTCCAACTTCACATGGCCATAAATCTCTAACCGTGAGGGGTTATGTGACATTCAACATACCACCAAAAATGGCATGACATGTACTATCCATCCACAAAAGTCATACCTACAAATATATCAAAACTCATAAAATTATCCATCAAACAAACTTGGGTCCATTACCCAAACCTTTGTGCTACTGGAATTCACTACCAGACTTTCTTCAAGGGTTCAAATCAATGACAACCAACCCAATTAATCAAAAATACCCCCCTTTGGCATTGATGGCAACACTTTAATGCAATACTAAAGGCATATCACTCATTCTCCCCCTGTGACCATCACTACCCCTAGAACCATGCCTTTGTGCTCTTTCTCCAAGCATTTAGCTTTGCATATGATAAATATCTACCCCTTTGTCATCAATGGAAAATGTATCTTTCCATCCAGAGATGCTCCCCCTTACTGAACTGTCCTTGGGTATACTGCCCCTAACTGAACTCTTCCTGAAACTGATCTCCCAACCTCAATTGTCCTCTTTATGGTGCTTCCTCGTGTAAATATAAGACATAAAATATAAGCATTCAAAAGAATTAATTTTGGAGTAGAAATTACTCTGAGTCTCTAGTGAAGATACTCAAAGGATTCCCGTGGAAGTAGTTTTGTAAAGATGTCTGCCACTTGTTCTTTTGTTCCCACATATTCAACTCTGATGTTCTTCTCTACAACTTGTTCACGTAAAAAGTAATACGTGATTGGAATGTGCTTCGCCTTGGAGTGCATCACCGGGTTCTTTGAGATATTGATGATAGTTTTATTATCACAATAGATTGGAATGGGCTCATCATACTCAACCTGTATATCTGTCAAAGTTTACTTCATCCATAGAACCTATGTACAACATCATGCTGCTGCAATATACTCTGCTTTGGTTGTAGATAAAGATATGAATGATTGTTTCTTGCTTAGCCAAGATACTAAACACTCACCCAAGTAGAATGTTACTCCACTGGTGCTTTGTCGGTCATCAATGAAACCTACCAAATTTGCATCTGTGTAGGCAATAAGTGATAGATCCTTTTCTTTTCGATACCATAATCCAAACTCTTTTGTTCCTTTGAGATATTTGAAAATACTCTTCACTGCTAAGATATGTGATTCCTTTGGTGCTGCTTGAAATTTTTCCATGTGTCCAACTGCCTACATTACATATGGTCTAGATGATGTCACATCTAGTAAGATACCAATCATTGACCTGTATTTGTTGATTAAGGTTGGTTTTCATTGATGTCAAGCCTTGAAGAAATCCCCGTAGCACAAAGGTTGGGTAATGGACCCAAGATTGTTTGATGTAAAGATGACTCATTATTGTCTTATCATGGTTGATAATAACTATAAATGGATGAGCTCCAAAGTGGTCCCCTTTTGGTTAAATCCCTCACGGGAAGAAGCTTTGTGGATTGAGTTATCCTAGAAGTATGGTTAGAGAACCCATGCTTATTTGTGGAATAATGAGATAAATGCCAGTGAATTTTTCAGTGAAACTATCCTATATGGATAGTTCTTGTCATGGCATTTCTAGTGGTATGTGGAACGTCACATAAATCCTCGCAATTAGAGAGTTATGGCCATGAGAAGTTGGAGAACCCAGGTTTGGGTAATGGAACCAAGTTTGTTTGATGGATAATTGTATGAATTTTGATATATTTTCATGAAATACTATTCTATATGGATATTACATGTCATTCCATTTCTGGTGGTATGTGGAACGTCACGTAACTCCTCACAGTTTGAGAGTTATGGCCTTACGAAGTTGGAGGACCCTCATATGTCATCTAGAAGCCCCAAAAGGTCAAAGTAATCAAAGTGGTTTAAGAGTTTTTAAAGTTAAATAATAAAGTGAAGTGATGAGTGCACTATAATTCAAAGTGAATACAAAATCAATTATTTAAATAATAAATTTATTGGAGAAATTAGAAGTGGGTTAACCCTAAAATAAGGAAAGTGGACAAAGTGACCTAGAAGATGTTTTTAAGGAAGCTAATTGAAGAGAATAAATAAGAGGCAGGGCTCTCTAATTTAAATCACACTTGAGAATATCGAATACCTATAGGTTTATGAGGTAACCAAATGATATATAAGCTGAAGTTCTGAGGAAAGTGAAGAAAATAAGGCTGAAATTCAAGGAAGGATAAATTCTTTTGATGATGTTTTATAAGGTATGTTTTTCCAGGTCATCTCACCATTTTCAGAATACCTTTTTTTCTAGAATGATTCATACCTTGAAATTTATATTACATTGAGGAAACATATCCAAGTATATTTGATAAAAAAATTCAGCTTCTCGGTCATTGTATTTTTGGAGTTACACTCCATAGAAATTAGGGTTTGTGGCTAGTCCTGAAACTAGTCAAAAACAGGTGTTTCGGGTAAAAACGTCATAACTTCTTCATAACAGATAAAAATTTAGTGATGCCAAATTGGTTGGTTAGAGTACAATATTTAGTATGTTTTGTAACAGTTTTCGATCTATTCAAAAAATATTTTGTGTGGGGCACACTCTACAAGGTCTCTCTTTAGAATAAGCCAGAATTTAGCAAGGTATGCCATTTTTTCTATAACTCCTTTTCTGAGAGGTTACAAGTAGTGAATCCTGGAATAATTGCATAAAACACACTGAAGAACATTGTGTATTAGTTTCAGATATTTATTCATTATAGGTACAAAGTTATCATCATTTCAAGTTAGGGTTGTTGACTAATCCAAAAACTAGTCATGTGAGAAGTTTGATGAAGATGCTAGTCTCTTGTTGTCAAAGTTAAGGAAGCTTTGCAGGTATGTGATCATATTAAAAAATTCTATTAAAGAGTTACAAATCATATTTGGATGATGAAATTGATGAGGGATTTTGGTTAAGGTACATGTTGGGTACATGGTTGAGACAACCAGTTGATGAGTTGGCACATACATGAGGTGTATAGTTGATGATGTTGGTACATATTGATGAGTCATAGTTGATGAGTAGTTAACACATGATTGGTACATACTTGGTACATGGTTGGATGCACCTGTTTATGGTACAAGTTAATTACAAGTTGTTTGGTATAGGTTGGTGCATGGTTGATGCACTTGTTTATGGTACAGGTTGATTATAGGTTGAGGTACAGGTTCATGCATGGTTGATGCATGGTTTGGGTTTATTGGTACAGGTTTACAGTGGTATATCTCATAGTGATAGTGTGATTGTGGCTCCATCATTCTACTTCTACTTCATGGCGATTGGACGGGGCAAGGACAGTTGGTTGTAGCTGGAGAACATAGGGGGTTGTAGCCAGAGAATTGGGGAGTTGGAGCTTCCCTCAGGTTGTAGCCTGAGAAAATAGGGGGTTGTATCCTCCTTCCAGTTGTAGCTAGAAAACAAAGGAATTTGGTGCTTCCAATGAATGTAATTCTTCAAGACATATAAGAAAAAGCATTCTGTGGTTTTCTCCCACTTTGGGTTTCCATGTAAAACACTGGTGTACTGTGTATGTGTATGATTTTTCATTTGTTCATTGCTTATTTACTCTGCAGTTATTGGATGATAATGCTACATTGATATAACACTTGGATTATATGGTTAAAAAGGATTAAATTTCTCTATTACTGATTCACCCCCCCTCTCAGTAATCCAACAATATTACCTATGGTATGAATACTTTGAATCATCATCTTTGCTCAACTTTCAACTGGTTTGCATAGGAGTGGTAAATGGTTTTCAATCTTCCATTCTGAACCTCTTTACCATTTATTTGATATAATTAGTTGCAAAAATAAAGATTCCTCGGTTTCTTTGGCGTATCTAAAGACCCAGAAAGAAGGATAGTTCTTCAAGTAATGACATTTAAAATTCATTCTTCATATCCTTTGAAAATTTCTTTCTTAACCTGTCATTAGTACTTCCAAAAATAATATCATCAACATAAAATTTAATTAATAAAATACCATCTTGAGTTACCTTGATGTAGGGGTTGTTGTCTGCAATTCCTTTTCTAAATCCTACCTGTTGTAGATATTTATCCAGTCTAGAGTACTATGCTCTAGGAGCTTGTATTAGACCATACAAGGCATTCTTCAATTTACACACATAATCTGCATTCTCTGACAACTGAAATCCTTTTGTTTGTTCAATGTAGACTTCTTCTTCAAGTTCCTCGTTCAGAAAATATGATTTCACGTCCATCTGATACACTTTAATATTCCTGGAGTATGCATAAGCTAAGAGCAATTGGATTTATTCCATTCTGGAAACTGGGGAAAATGTCTCTTCAAAGTCGATTCCTTCAACCTATGCATATCCTTTACATACCAATCTAGCTTTGTTCCTTGTAACATGTCCATCTTCATTCAATTTGTTTCTGAAAACCCACTTTGTGCCAATCACATTATTATTATTTGGTCTTGAAACAAGTTCCCACGTGTCATTCTTCTCTATTTGATCCAATTCTTCATCCATGGCCTTATTCCAAAATTCATCCGTGTTGGCCTCTTCAAAAAAATTTGGTTCAATCATAGATGAGAGTGCTAGGTGCATTTGTTCTGGTGAATGGATTCTTCTTCTAGTCTCAACTCCTGCATCCTTGTTTCTGGTAATCTGATCTGAAGGATGATTCTTCTGTACTCGTTTTCTAGGTGTCTTTGGAGGCACTTACTGAACTTGCTCTTCTACTTCTTTCTAATCCTCTTCATCTTCCCCTTCTACTTCTACTTCATCTTCTTCTTCTTCTTAGTAAAGTTGTTCCATTGATTCATTTTCTTCTTCCCTTAATTCTCATCCACCTGTTTCATCAATTGTTACATTGATGCTTTCCACAACTTTGTTCAACCTCAGATTGTAACACTTGTATGTTTTACTTGTACTTGAGTAACCAACAAGTACTCCTTTGTCCACATGAGAGTCAAACTTTCTCATTCTACCATCTTTTCTTTTGATGTAGTATTTTCTTCCAAATGCTCTAAAGTGATTCACATTTGTTGGTATTCCTTTCCATAGCTCGTAGGGATTTTTTTCATTGTTGTTTATGAGCATTACTTTGTTTTGAATGTGAACTATTGTATGCACTGCATGTTTCCAAAACATATCTGTCAATTTGGAATCCATTAACATTGTTCGATCCATTTCCTATGTAATTATCATCCATTATGATAATGTTACTTTCTCTCTGAACCACTCTCTGAACCAATATATGAATCCATTCTCTCGTCCATTGTCATGTATCTGTCCAAACCTTCTAAATGTACTTATGATTCCATATTTTTCCATACTATCCAAGACTCTATTTCACAACTTTCCATAATGTTGACCCATTTAACACTATACTATCATGAAGTATTCACTACTACAACTGATTTTACTTCTGCTAATTGACTTCTCTAGATATTTCTACTCAAACTCTGCAAGCTACTCGAAGGATGGTTCTTTGGTTTGTCACAACTATCACATAGACTCCCCCTATCTAATATTCATATTACCTGGGAGTCTCTAAGTCGGATGGCTGAGAACAATTCATGCTCAGATGTGTATTCATAATCATCTTCATTGGTAGATTCATCATCTCTCTAATATCTGACTTCTTTCTTTCTGTCTGTGGATTCATCTTTCACTATAATGCTTGGAAGTACAATATCTTGAACCTCTTCCTTATTTTCCTATGCTTCCTTACTTTCAGTTACCTTCCAAACCTTTATGTATCTGACATATTTCTTTTTCTCTGTAGAATTTTCTTCATCTTTTTTTATTGCCAATCTTGCGATCTCTGGGACCTACTCTTTGTTCACCCGTTCTTCGTGTTTTATTATCCATAGTTTTTTATATCTTATATCAGTGTTCTCTTTCATGGAAGTATCGATCATGATTCTACAATCACTAGCTATGTGTCCATAGTTATAACATTTTTAACATTCAATGTTACGTGGGGACACATAGGCATTTCTTGCTTGAACATTTTTATAATCCCTGCAATCTGCAACCTTATTTCCAAAATTAGTACAATTAAAATAATGACCATAAAAGAAATTTTCATACCTAGGAGTGTATGATATTCTTTGTGGCATCGTCCTTCTGAATTTCTACCTTGATTGATCATGATCATGATTGAATCTTCTTTATGGCTTGAACATAGATGGTCTTCTTGAAGATGTATCCTCAATAGTTTTCTTAGATTCTAGTTGACCATGATTCTTTCCTTTGAGTGCCTCTGCATAACTCTTTTTATTTTCTTCATTCTTCTTTTCTAGCAACCTAGAACGCTTCTCTTCATTCTCTATAACTGATGTGGATGTTTCTGTCTCTTCAACATTCTTATTTAGCTTGACGATTTTACTTCTCAATGTGACAACTTCTTCTTCAAGCCTCTCGACCTCTTCTTCTTTCTTCATTATCTGAGACTTCATGACTTATTCTTTTCTTTTTGCTTCTTCAAGCTGAATTTTTAATGTGATTATTTCTTCTTCAAGTCCTTTCTCTTCTTGACCAAACTATGCCTCAAGATGGTTTAGATCATTATTTCTTTCCTTAATATGATCTGTCAATATCTTCTCTCTCATTTCTGCTCCTTCCTTCTGTGTTGCTATGTTGGCTTCCAAATACTTCTTTTGATATTCAATATTTTCTTGGATCTTAATGGCTTCTTCTAGATGATTTCTTAAGTTCTTGATGACCTATTGGGCTTCTTAAAAAATGTGAACACTTTCCTTTTATTTCACCAATTTTTTCTTGAGTGACTTATTTTATTCTCTTTGTTCATCTAAAGCACTAATCAATTCTGCTTCATCATTGTCTTCCTTTTAAATTAGTTTTTCTATCTCATTTCCTTCATGGCATTCTATTTCAAGATGCCCGCGTTTTTCACAATTAAAGAAAAACAACATACCTCTGGTGATTATTTACTCTTCATCTTCTGAATCTATTTGACATGGTGAACATAATTCTTCTTGATATGTATCTGCATCTTCGTTGGCATTTTTTGAATCTGCGATGGGTGAAGAATTTATGTCATGTAACTTATCCCAAAATTCTTTGGTTGATGAACATTTACCAACCTTTTCTCTTACCGTATTAGGTAATCCTTCCCAAATGAAATTCATTGCTATTTTGTTATTCTTCTTCAATTCCTTCTTGGTTGCGGTTTTTGCCCTTTTTGAACTATCATTTCTTGTAACAACTGATAGCCAACTATAATTCCCATGTTCATGTAAAAATACTTTTGTCCTTATGCTCCACATCTCATACTTTAAACCATTCTAACCATTAAACATTGGTACTCCATTCTCAAAATAATCCATGATCTCCTTCCAGTGGTTAAATTTTTTCTTGAAGGAACCTTGCTCTGATACCAATTGTTGGATTACTGAGAGCGGGGGTGAATCAGTAATAGAGAAATCTAATCCTTTTTAACCACAAAATTCAAGTGTTATATCAATGTAGCATTATAATCCAATAGTTGCAAAGTACATAAACAATGAACAAATGAGCAATCATACACATACACAGTAAAACGGTGTTTTTATGTGGAAACCCAAAGCGGGAGAAAACCATGAAATGATTTTTATTATATGTCTTTAATAATTACATTCATTGGAAGCACCAACTTCCTTTGTTTTCCAGCTGCAACTGGAAGGAGGCTCCAACCCCCTAGTTTCTCAGGTTACAACCTGAGGGAATCTCCAACTCCCCAATTCTCTGGATACAACTAGAAGGAGGCTCCAACCCCCTAGTTTCTTAGGCTACAACCTAAGGGAAGATCCAACTCCCCAATTATCTGGCTACAATCAGAAGGAGGATACAACCCCCTATGTTCTCCGAATACAACCGGAAGGTGGCTACAACCACCTGTCCTTGCCCCGTCCAACTACCCTGACGTAGAAGTATAATGATGGAACCACTATCGCACTATCACTGTGAGATATACCACTATACAATTGTACCAACTAGTACCACTAACCTGCATCCAAGCTATACCATTTCCTTGCAATCAACCTGTACCTGAACTGAATATGTATCCAACAAAATACAACATATACGTGACCTTTAGTTTTGCAACATGTGTATGTACGTGCCCTATCTATACAAAAGACTGTGTATGTACGCATCTTGTCTATTATGCATCTTGTGTATGCCTTCTAAAACCAGGGATACTCGACCTGTAGTTCTGTAACATGCGTATGTACCTGCCCTATATATACAACATACTACATATGTATGCGTCCTATTTGTTATGCAACCTATGTATACCTTCTGAAAACTTTTAACCCTCTACAACTTCTTTGACATAGATCTACAACATGTCACTATATCCAAACTGTAACTGTACCTTGTGCATGCATCCTCATACATAACCTTTACCCAAAGCATCTATATCTCTCTCTAGTCATGTTCCATATAAGTGTGTGTAATCATGAACAATTATAATAACCCTCACATGATCTAGACATCAAACCCTTTCTAGTATTCATCTTCTCAATACATCAACCACTTCACAAATACAAGCTCTCAACCATGTACCACAAAAACCCTTAGCCATATGCCAAGAAATACAAGATGTGCCTCAACTCTAACAAGAAGTATCAATGATAAATATTGATTATACTAGCACTGCATTTCTGTAGATCTTAATTATATAGAAGATCCCATTCAACCACTAGTCTCTCTAGGGAGAATCCTCAAATCTTCATAACCATTTCTCATGCATACATCAAAATCCAACTACTCATAGAAATAAGACATACCTTTTGAACCAGTGGATAGATATGATGTATCTGATCACTGTAGACCTTCCTGGGAGCTTGATCTCAAAATCTAGAACCTCAACATCTTCATATTCTCAAGTTTCTATGGATTTACCCTCATGCACGCACCCTAATACACTGCCAACCCACCTACGTACGCACCCTAATACACTATTAGCCCGCGTACACCTCATAAATTAGGGTTTTTTAGTATTCGTTGTAATTCCAAAATTTTTGTCGTCAACCCTTCGTGCTACCTCAGACTTTCGCAACTTCAGATGTATTAATGAGTACTTTCAATAAGCCTTACAAAACAATATATATTCAATATGTTCAAGTGTGTTTAAATGAGAGATCCTTGCCTCTTATTTATACTTTCATGTAGCTTCTTCAAGGGGTTACCTTTTAACCATCTTAACCCACTTTCCTTATTTTAGGGTTAACCCACTTCTAACCACTTGTCCACTTAACTTAACTACTTTTTATAATTAGTAAGTTCTCCATTAACTTTATTATTTAAATAATTTATTTTGCATCCTCTTTGAATTACAATACACTCATCACTTCACTTTATTATTTAAATAATGTTTTCTTTGCAAACACTTTGACTACTTACACCTTTTGGGGCTTCTAGATGACTCATGAGGGTTCTCCAACTTCACATGGTCGTAATTCTCTAACCGTGAGGGGTTATGTGACGTTCCACATACCACTGGGAATGAAATGACATGTACTATCCATCTAGAATATTATTACCTGCAAATATATCAAAACTCATACCATTATCCATCAAACAAACTTGGGTCCATTACCCAAACCTTTGTGCTACCAGAATTTGCTATCGAACTTTATTCAAGGGTTGACATCGATTACAACCAACCCAATTAATAAACAATCCATACTTGTGATCATTTTATGAAAATACCTATTACTAAATTAAAAAGAAATTTTAATTTTGATATATGAATAATAATCACAATAACATAATTTATTAGTTTATAAGACAAAAAAACACTTTAAGTGAAGAGGTGCATTTTTTCATAAAAAAAGACAAAATGGTTCAATACTAAAAGACACAATGGTTCAACCTTATACCTTTTGGAAAGTATATAAGTAGGAAAAAAATGTGAAAGGAAAGTGTCTATGTGGTCTACATCAGAAGATCATAAGCAAGTGCAAAATCCAAGGAAGAAAGACAAAGATACTTATGAAGTGAGGGTGGAAAGGAGGAGCAAGGAAGGGTTAGTATCCTTTGCTAATTAAAGTGTAAAAATAGGGAGTTGGTGCTTCCTAGGGTTGGTTCCCTAAAACAAGGGAGATGGTGCTTCCTAGGATTGTAGCCCTAAAACCATGGAGTTTGTGCTTCCTAGGGTTAGTGCCCTAAAGCAAGGAAGTTGGTGCTTCCTAGAGTAGGTTCCTATTGTGATCTAAGGGAAAGTAGGAAGTGTTACCAGTAGAACCTTGCATAGTCATCATAGATATACATGCATACCCATAGACATATAGAGATACATACATAAGTAATGAGATCCCAAAGAAGAGTCCTTTTATTATATGATATAAAGTACAACACAACTAAATATATCCTCTCCCATGAAGCTATCTGAGCCTTCATGTGATTATCTATTTATACCTATAACAGGAAGTGGTAACTACTAAACTGTTTGGGTCGGTAGGTTAGCAGAGACTTTGACCAACTTCTACTTCTAACTACGTCGGTCGACCAACAAGTTATAAGTCAATCATCAGGTCTAGTCGACATGGTCGACTAGCCCCTACAACATCTCCCCCCACCTCAATTCCTAGCTTGTCTCGAGCAAGAGGGGTTCATACAAAATAATTTTTCTCATATTTTGATTACAAAATTACAATATGGAGAAGTACAGATGAAGAGAGAAAGAGAATTAAGTAAGAAGAAAAGACAAGATCTTTATGTGATCGGTCGACTTAAGGTTCTATTTCTCACTGAGATGTTGTGCCTAGATTTCCACTGCTAGCTTCAATGACTGGCCTGTTCTTTTCCCTTTCTGTGATGACCTTGAAGACTGTCCAAATAATACTAGGGGATGAATTCTTTGTTTGTTGGATGAAGTCGTACCAAGTGATAACCGCATGTTGAGCTTCGACATTTAGAATCTTCGACTGGGTAATCAGTTCGACTTTCTATGCTATACTTGATGTCTGAGAAGTTCCCAATTCTTGATCAAATTGTTGCTCTGTATGTTTCATTTTCCCTATTAGATGTCTTAGGCAATTGGATGCTTGGTCTGTTTCTAGTTGCACTATGTGTCCATCTTTCTACCACTACTGCTCTTGTTGTGATAGTTTATGTTCTATTGCTCTTTCATTTTCCAACTCCATGGTGAGGGATTCTTTTACTTTGTTATCTATGGTTGAGTTCCTTGAACTTTCTATACTGTCAATTATATCCCTTTGTACCCGACATTTACTGAATGCTTCCACAGAGTGAGTCAACCATTTGTTTACCACCGAGTTTAGTGCGCTATCTTCTTTGGTTAATTTATGTATGTTCCACATGAATCCTTTCATATTCTGTTGTTTTTATTCTAATACCATTTTATTTGTTCTTGGTATGTATGGACTTATTTAAGTGCTAAGTCATGTTGTTGCACAACTTCTTATTTTTCTTTCTTCAGTGCCTGTACCTGTTGTCCATAATTTGTGTTGTTTTTTATCATTCTGTCGATCAGTTCCTTGAATCCGTCTAAGGGTTTATGTACCTTTTACATCTATTTTGTCCCTTCATTTATCCTAACTGCTTCTCTTTATCCTTCCAATGTATTCTTTTGTTCTTGGTTTAGTTATTTGACCTGGATTCCTTCTTTCAACACCTTCTTCCATCTCCTTGTTGATTCTTTTGAGATAGCTCCATGTAAGTCAAACAAATGTTTGTTGTAAATGGCGGTTTGGTTGAATGAGGTTTCGAATTATGACCCTAGTGGAGTCATTGTTCCAGTCATTCTAATGATGATAATGGATGACTTCCTTTTCTTTCATTTATCTGTAGAATTGGGTGTTTGAATGTCTTTCGTTATTGTTTGTTGTGTTGTCGGGATGCTTTCTTCACTTGTTTCATTTTTTCTTCTTCCTCGTGATGGGTGTTTTGTAAGTCCATATTTTATTTTTCCTGAAGCTATAGCTCTTTTTCATTAATATTCTCAGTTTCCATGGGATCTCTCTCTGGTAAAGGTTTTTTAGTCTGCAACTTTTCGACGTTCTTCGCTTGAGTGCTTGGAGTGTCATTTTCTATCTTTTCATCCTTATCATTTTGGTTAATCTCGATTTTATTTGATTCAACTAATCAAAAAAATTATTCTTGTTGATATGATGCTTCAAATGGATGGGCTACCTATTGCTGTGTTGGGAGAGTCGGCTCATCGACTTGTATTGATTCCACTGTCTGTTGTGGCAGCGTTGGTTTTTTGGTCAACTATTTCTATTCCAGTTCTGTGTCGATTTCTTCTACCAAGTCCTATTTCTCCATTTCAATAGTTGCTATCTCGACGTCATCCATATCGACTGGTTGATCTGACATCTGTGGCTTCAGATGATTCATTTTTGTTGAGTTTCCTCTTCTTTTTCTTTGCAGGTAATTATTCTATGACCGGGACTAGTTCTGCGACGGGTGACTCCCTGGTGAGGTTGATTGCTGCATCAGGTGTTATTTTCTTGCTTGGTGTTACTTTTGGTCTTATTTCTCATTCTGCCGTGTTCATTGTACCTTTCGTTGGGCTGAAAAAAGTAGTTGTGCTCTCTAAATTCTTCTTCCTCTTTTCCCCTCTTGCTTCAATTTTTTTTGAGTGAGATCTTTATGCTCTTCACTTTCTAGAAGGCCTCCTTCATTTCTGGTCCAACAGAGGAACTGTATATCTTCTTCATGGTATTTGTTTCTTGTCGAGTTTGTTTTAATTTGACATCGATATTATAGGTGATACCTGTCATTTTTTCTTTAATGATGGGGTCATTGAAGTCGATGCCCTCATTCGACTAGAATATTTCTCTCCATATATTGTCTATGTATATCTCTAATGATTCTTCTTCAACAACTTTCTTCCCTTTTTTATTTTTAATCAGTTGTTTTGTTTTATTAGAGATTATAAGTCTTCGACAAATGAAACTGTGTAGAGAGTGGCTTCTCTTTCTTCCTCTTTCTCTCCATCAGTCAATGGAAATAATAGAGGCATCCTTGTCTGTTGTGCCTCCAATGGAATTTCTAAGTTCTGCTTAATTTTTCTTTCTTATTCTGTAAATATTTCTTCCATTGTCGGCTAGTAGTGTAATTCTTTTGGTTCGAGCACCAACACAAGTCTGCACCAAAGCTTTGTGCAGTCGAGTTCAAGATGAAAATGGAAAGGTGACAGAAGTTCTCGATGGATTTCTTTCTTGACTCGCCTTATGTGGGTACTATATTTCATTCCTACGACCCACAACCGAAACATCTCTTCTAGTGGAAGTGAGTTGGGCGTACCTGTCTGATTTGAAGAGAAAACTTTATACTTTTCCTTATCAGGGTATTATTGGCTATGAATGTTTCTTCTCCTACAGGCCTATATTGTTCCATTGTTATCCATATTAGAAATGATGGAAACTTAATGGCTCGACCTGAATCTTGAACTTCCTTGCAATTGGTTTTGAGAATGTCGGCCAAATGTTTCACCCAATTGAACCTTTCTGAATTCAGATACACTTGAGCTATTACCTCAACCATTGTCATCTTTATGTCAGATTCATTTCATATCAGTGTGAAGCACAAATAAATTCTGATGGCATACCAACGAGATTTGGGGTCATTGATTTTCTTGATCAACAATCCCTTATAGTTTTTGGTTTTGGCCGACCCTATTAAGAAATACATCCAGTCGTTAGAATTGGCCAATTTGGGTACTTTGGCCCCTTCCCTTAGGATTCCCAAAATTTGACAGGGGAGTCCACCAATTATTGCAATGGACTCATTTAACCAGAGGTATCCTTGATGGTACCGACTAACAATGATTTTTTCCACTTCTTCTTTCCATCGACCCATGTTACCTACTTGTAGCATGCCAAGGATATGTCAGATTCCTTTTTTTCCAAGAATTCAATTTCTTCTTTCCAACTTCCTTCCTCCATTGCCCACTCTATGAAATTTATCCAATGCTTCCTCTAGTATGTTTCCTCCATCTTTAGGATTAATATATTTTGCATCTGTATTTGCAATGGCGTCATGGTGGCTCTATCAAAAACTTTCCTCTTTCTTGAATATTTTGTTGTGATTTAGAATTGACCTCTCATCCTCAACATTTGTTGATCTCAGTTACTAGTTTTTGGTAGCATTGGAGGATTACGGGTTCAATAGTCTACTCTCTTTGCACTATATTTATTTGTGGAGGAAAGAATAATAGTGAAGCAAAGTCATATGCTTCTTCCAAATTTATAGATGGTGGTGAAAGCGTCGGTTCTAATGCATCCATTTGTATTCGTATATTGTTATCTTCTGTCACAAAGATTGGTGGTATGAGTGGGTCGAGGGAGTGGACATTTAAATCATTGATGCATTGGCATTCGTTTACATCCCGTCGGTTATTAAATGCAAGATATTTTTGTTGAATGTCGCACGTATCAGTATATTTGGTGGTTGTATGGATGGTTGTACAATGGTCATTTCCATCATTAATGGACATGTTGACTTTTACCTGTCCCAGATTTAATGCTCCATCTCTCGACGTTGATGTTTTCTTGGTTGACATTGTCCTAGAACCGATCGATGAGGTTTCCTTTGTTGATACGTGGTCGATACATAAGCCGACCAACCAGAGTTCTTGAACCATCTTTATTACTTGAATGACTTAGTCTATGCTGGTGATGGCTTGCTTGTTCATTTACTTTGCTGAGTTTTGTTGAGTCAGAATGATGTCATCTTTTTTCATGCCAATAATGTTCTCTTGATTTATGTTCATGTGATCTTCTCTCGCCTAATCTACACTCTCTTGAACCATGGTCGCTTGCTCTTGGACTAGTCTTTCATTGGATTCTTTTCTTATGAGTATTTTTCTTAAGTTGATTGAATGTGTAGAACATCGAGAATATCCTCTGCTACCTTGTCTCGAGCTTGACCATAGGCTGCTTTCTCTCTCCATTTTACTTTATTGTTGTTTTTCCTTTAGTGTTAAGGCTACTCTTTAAATACTTTAACTTTTCAGTTTTTTATACCTGAATTTATCTAATTGACTTTTTTGTTTATTAATTTTAAGCAAGGTTTATTTCTTATAAGTTTGATTAGTTATTTTAGTCGGTTCATGTTGGTAACTCTTTTCTAAATTTTTCCAATAGGGTTCTTTTTCTTTTATACTTGATATTTCTTCAAACAGGCCCCATTAATTAGTTTCTTGAATGGGTGCCCCAATAACATTCTGAGTTGGACCGCTCTAGTCGATCGAATGTATTCCACCACATAAGGCCCCAACCATGTTGTTTCCAATTTTCTGGGTTTGCCTTTTATATGACTGTCATAGAGTAAGACTAATTCTCCATATTTTATATCCTTTGTCTTTAAGTGACGATAATGCCATGCTTTTTGTTGTTTCTTTTGAACCTCTTGATGATGAATTTCTATTAACCTCTCTTCCTCCAGCTTGTTCAATTGGTATAGTCGGTCATTTAGTTTTTTTCTCTCGTCGAATTTTTCTATAGTTGCGACCCTATTGGAATTAGTCCAAAATTGTTGCGGGATTACAACTTCCTAGTCATAGACTAGCTTGAATGGTGTCTGTCTAGTCTATCTTTTGAATGTTGATCAATATGCCCAGAGGATTGAGGGAATCTTATCATCCTAATCATCTTTATTTATGCCATAGATCTTTGTAAGTCCCTTGTGTAATGTTTTATTACATAATTTAACTTCCATGTTTGCTTGTGGGTGATAGGCTGTCATTTTTCTATGGTTGATTAAGAATTTTTCCAGTAGAACTTTAATTGTTTCATTTAAAAAATAAGTTCCCTAGTCACTAATTAGTGTCAGAGGGCATCCAAATCTTGTGATGATGTTCTCCTAGATGAATTTAGCTGCTACCTCTTTGGTATAGGATTTGATTGGCTCATATTCTTCCCACTTAGTCACATACTCGACCACAATGATTATGTACTTAGCACTGGTTCTTCTTTCCATTTGTGGGAATGGCCCAACGAAGTCGATAGCCCATATTTTGAAAGCTCGATTAGGGTTTATAGAACTTAGTGGAATTTCATTTTTCCACAAGGTTCATCCAAGTCTCTGACAACTATCACATCTTTTAACTTGATCCTGACAGTCTTTATGCAAATTCATCCACCACATGCCTACTTGTAGTACCTTCCTGGCTAAGCTATTGTGTCGGCCTGAAAATGTCCTCTAGCTACTCCTGAATGAGCTTCATTGATGATATCCTACCGTTCATGCTATGGAACACATCTTCTTAACACATCGTCCATTCCCATTTTGTATAAGTATTTGTTAATGATTATGAATGGTGCAACCTTCATGGCTAAAGTTTTCTTTTCATTTGTCGAGAGGTCCTCTGGATCCTTTCCTTCCTCTAAGAAATTGGCAATGTCTTATAAATCCTTAGGTGCAACTTCGACTCTGAATAAGTGTCCATATAGGAGGTCATCGTATATTCCTGTCAGATCTTCTCTTGTTTCTATTCATGACAGGTGATCAGGTCGAACATTCTTTTTCCCTAGTTGAATGATTACGTCAAATTCGAATTCCTGAAATAATAGTAACCACTGACATATCTTTCCTTGATGGACTGGTTTACTGACTAAATATTTTAGTCGAATAATTTATTTCTCCTTTATTCAGTTTTCGACTTTCATATGCATTTGGGTGATCCATTGTGTCATCGTATGGTTGATCTAGAACTGACCTAACAGCTACTTTCAATGCATCAACATGGACATGAAACTTTCTTGATCAGTTTGGAAATTTGAGAATGGGTGCTTTGACCAACTTCTTATTTAAAATTTCAAAGGATTCTTGGTATTCTTGGCTCCATTTGAATTCGACATCTTTTCATAGAAGCTCGTCCATTGGGAAGGTGATGCTTGAGTAATGGCGTATAAATTTCCTATAATAGCTAGTATGGCCCATTAGAATTTTGATCTGTTTTTTATTTACAGGGGATTTTAGATCAAGGATAATCTTTATTTTATCTTTCGACCTTCACTCCATATTTACATACCACATTTCCTATCAAGGTTCCAATAGGTGTGGCGAATATGCATTTTCTGATGTTTAGTGATAGTTGAATTTGTCTGCAGTGTTCTAACATAAGTCTAGGCCATTATATATGATTTATGAGTAGACTATAGATTGTCCAATTGTCAAAGTATACATCCATGGTTTTATATATGTACTCTTGGAATTCTTTGACCACTATTCTTGAAAAAACTATTGGCACGTTCTTTAACTCGAATGGCATGACTTTGTAGGAAAAAGATCCAAATTATGACACAAAAGTTGTTTTTTCTTTATCTTATTTTGCAATTGGTACCTGGTTATATCCTAAGAATCCATGAGTAAATGAATAACATTCATGACCAATGACCTCATTTATGATTTCATCAGAAAAAGGGGTGGGGAACGAATCTATCATAGTTTGTTTATTGAGTCCCCAGAAGTTGACACAAATTCTTAACTTATTTGGATCATGCTTCTTTGGTTGTACCACCATGGGACTTGCCCATTCTGCTTTGTCCATAGGATAAATAATGACTACTTGTAGCATTCCTTCGCTCTCTTTTTGAACGATCGATTTTCACTTGTGTGCTAACTTGTATGGTCATTTTTTACTTGGCTTCGCTCCTGGGATTAGTTTGATCTTAATTTCAACCATTTCCTCTACAAGTCCTTTTAGGTCCTTATAGACGCATGCAAAAACTTCTTGATACTCTTTTAGTAGGATAAATATGTCTCATGTTTGCTTGTCAGACCAATAATCACCTACTCTCACCATTTTTGGTTGGTCATCATTTGATATGTCAAATTCTTTCATTCTTATTTCTGCATCCATCCATTCTGGTGGCTTTTCTTCGTCGATATGGTGTTCTCCTTCTTCAATTTTTGTAAAGCTTTTTTGGAATTCGAGTTGTTCTTGGTCCTCTTTGTGTTCTGTGGTTATACTTAATACTGATTTCACATGATTTTGTAATGTTGGATGGTCTTTCTTCCATTGGAATCTCTGTCCTGGCCATTTTGTATTCTCCATATCAATCCTTCGTGTAGTTGATATTTCCTTGTTTTATACCAACAAAAAATTGCAATTCGATGTTGATCCTCCATCGACCGACATATTTTATTTTTCTTTCTGTTGAGATGGTGAAGGACTTTCTAGAAATCATTTTATTTGACAAGATGTGTCTTTGAAGTGTTCCTCTACTGGATTAAATTCGAATTCTTGGACAAAATTTATTTTGATTTCGACCCAGTTGAAAGCGTGGCCACAAGATTTTTTTTTTTTACCATTTACTTGGTATCTCATCTAATGTACTTGGGAACATATGGGGCCATTGTTGAAACACACACTGACACTGAGAATGGGGGGGTGAATCAATGTCTGGAACTTTTGGCTACTTTTCACACTTTCATAGATTAACTAAATTAATTGAATAAGATATATGCAGTTCAATTAATTATTCATAAACATGTATAACACAAACTGTATGAAGTAGATAAAATATCATTCTTTTATTTATTTAACTTGAAAGAATACAAATAAAATCAATCCTTTAATATCTTCAACTTCAACTTAATATGAGAGATCCAACTCTTTGATACAAGACCCATCTTGTAGTTCTCAGATGCAATTGAGAAATGAGGAATCCAACCCTCATAACAAGATCCAACTTGTTGATCTCAGATCCAACTGAGATGTGAGGAATCCAATCCTCATGACAAGACTCATCTTGTAAACAGGCACCAACCTGATAGAATGAAATTTCATTCAATCCATTATATATTTATTTATATCCACCAAGACATTATTTTCCCTTCATATTCCTTTACTTATATAGTCCTCCAAAAGGTTCCACTTTGAAACAATGTGTCCTTTTGGAATGAAACGTTGCACCCCTTCATATAATTAACACAAACGGATACTTTTATTAATTAATTTTCATACACCAATTTAGACAACGATTTTTGTATGAGTATTCTAGAGTGATGGAAATAAATTTTAAAATTCTACGACATGGGTTTTTTTGCAGAACATGACCAATTAGATGAATCGTAAAAAATTTCCCAAGAAACTGTGTGAGGTGGCCGGTAAAGGTGGTTCTTTGAAACAAAATTTCCCATATTTTCCTTTCGTCGTCGGATGCCAGATCGACTTCAGTACATATTAGCTTTTTGTGAATGTCTAAATCGACCTCCACATATCTCCTTTGTTGGTGATTATTTAAACTCAAATTGTAAAAATTTTACTTGATGGTTATATTAAAATCGGTTCTCTCTCAGCTGCTAGTCACTAAAGATTTGACTTGGTCTCACCCTTTTTTGTATTTTCTTCCTCATTCGACCGAAAAAACATATTTTTGGTCAACTCAACTAGGAGAAATTTTGACTTGAGTATTTCAATTATATTCGACCCATCTTGATTCAACCTTGACCCAATTTGTATTTAAGTTTTCTTCAACTTTGAACTTTAGGTTACTTCTTTCTTGGATCGACTAGACTTGGAAGAAAACCGACTTGAGAAATTTGACTTTGGTTGTCTTGATTTTCTTTGGCCGACTTGTATTTCCCAACTCAATTTTCCTTCGACTTTGACCTTCAATTGGTCGAATTGTCTTCGACTCATATTGAAATCGATCAACTCTTCTTCTCCAACTTTCATCAATTTGCAGGCTTGTAGATGGTTGACTTGTCTTTGACTCGTCTTATAGTCAATCAACTTCTAAATAGTCGACCTTATTGTTGTTTGAATCGACTCGACTTGTGAATCTATGGTGTCATTGCTTCCTCACCAATCATCCACCATTGACATTTTGTCTCATCTCTGGACTCTTCTTCAATTGAGATTTTCTAAATCACTTTTAATGAACCATGTCTTATTAACTTGTTTATTTTTTATTTGTTTGGATCCATATTGGATTATCCATTTACCTTTTTTATCTAGACAATTTCTTGTTTTGTGCATGGATGTTAATGACACAATATCAACCTTATACAATATAGGATGAATGTATCAAGCTCATACAATATATTAGTCAATATTATCTTTCTACTGATATTCAAGTCACCTTCATAACATTATGTCCAATATTGACAGTGTTTGACATTCAAGTCACCGTCATATGTTTATGTCCAATATTGACAATGTTTGACATTCAAGTCACCTTCATAACATTATGTCCAATATTGACAATGATTTACATTCAAGTCACCTTCATAACATTATTTCCAATATTGACAATGTTTCTCAAACCAATCAATCAATGATACATCACCTATTTATCAAGGTTGACATCAATGACAACCAAATTTCCAACAACCATACTCTTTCATCCTTGTATCCAATTCTTCACCATTCGCTTTCACAATGTTGAATATGTTCTACTGGATCATAACCGATTTTTAATGTAGGAATATTTGCATCTTTGAATACTTTCTTGTCACCGAATATTTCAACGAAGAATGTCGACACAATCATCCATGATTTTAATCAGGGGGAATGTGTTTCCCACCATCTTGTAGCCTGTCCTGTGAAATTTTCCATAAGACTTTGTGTTCTTCCTTGCTCTCCTATGGATTTTTCTACCTCTTAAACATGGGTCTAAGGGGTATTTTTTTCACTATATCGCAAGGGTTTGCTTATATGATTGTCATTTGGAATGAGAGTGGGAGTTTGTCGGGTTATTTGTTCAGAAAATTTTGGTACAACCTAGATTGAATAACACATATTAATATGTTTCTTTGGAATAACTTCGATAGACCAGTAGTCTTTCACATTTGCTTCATAAATCTCTATTTTCTAGTTGTATAAGGCGGAGTTGGAATTATGTTCGACCGACATGGGATGTTCTCTCAAAATTTCTCCTTTTGTGGTGGGTTCTATATAATTGTTTTGTTCATTATTTATTTGATATAAACATCTAGCTTCCTGATCTTCGTCCCATGACTCCATCCATGGTTTTCCTTCCTTTGGATCTAGGGGAATAATTATTTTTCTCCCGGTTCCTTTCAATTTGATTCTATCTCTTTCTAGGGAGATAGTTTCTTTTATTCGTCGACCCCATGGTCGACCGACAAGAATTGCATACATTGAAATTCCTATCAGAAAAAAAGGATCGTAGAGAAATAGAATAAGACAAATGTGGAAATAAAACATAGAAGACACACAATACAATAGAGACACAGGTATACATGGTTCACCCAGTGTGGGATACATCCACCAAAGAAATTTCCATGTCCTTCCTTTATTATTATCCAGCAAATGAAGGGATACAACCTACACCACACCCTTTGTAAATTCCTCTTATTTCTCTCATAATATCCTCTCTCAAAATATAATATTCATAATGATACATAGTCGCAATACAATTCCCTCATAAAAGAGGGTTGCCTTCTAGGGAAAAAAACCCTAACATAACTTCTTTCGTCAAATATGCAGCCTTATAATGAACGGTCCAAATTTACTATGAAATTACAATATACATTTACAAAGCATTTTTTCCTTCGGGGTATTTTCCCCTGAACCTCCTCAGGGGGCCCACTTGCCCCGGAACCCACCAACTTGGGGGATGAGCCCCTCAGACCCTGCAGGGGGGGAAATACCCCCTTGCAAGCCCCTGCATGGAGGAGTGTACAATATTCTTGGGTGTACAATGTTCATGGGGTGTAAACACAGTTGAACACAAAGACCTGTGAATCAAGAAGATAATCAGGCTCCAAAACCAATAATATCCCACTTGGAGACTAATCTCAACAACTCCAACGTTGTTGTATTTGCTAGACTATGATCCTTCCTGGACCCGACAAATTTCTCATCTTCACCTTCATGCTTGATGACCAATTGAAACTGAGTAGGAACTCATTTTCTCCCCGGTTACTCCCTTTGTTAACATGTTTGCAGGATTATGTCTAGTGTGTATCTTTTCCAACTTCAAATGTCCATATTCCAAGAAGGATTGTATGAAATGGTACCTAAGATGTATATACTTAATATTCGAATGGAAGGCTAAGTTATTTTCAATATGAATGGCACTCTCGCTGTCATAGTACAACCTTCTATTCTCTTGCTTCTTTCCCAATTCCTCCATAAACCATTGTAACCAAATCATCTCTTTACTAGCCTCTGTAGCAAGAACATACTCCACCTCTATTGTTGAAAGTACAACAACCTTTTGCATTTTCAAAATCCAACTTATTGTTGTTCCACCTACAGTAAAAATATACCCTGTGGTGCTCCTCCTGCTATCTTTGTCACCTGTCATATCTAAATCAACATATCCCTATAGAACAATGTATGAACCTCCAAAACATAATGCATGAGTAGCAGTACCTTTCAAATACCTGAGAATCCACTTTACTTCCTCCCAATTTTCTTTACCTATATTGTGCATATACCTACTCACAACTCCCACTACATGTGCAATATCTGGTCTTGTGCAAACCATCGCATACATCAAGATGCCAATTGTTGATGAATAAGGGACCCTGGACATGTATTATATATCCTCCTGTGTCTTGGGACACACTTATTTGGTTAATTTGAAATGGTTTGCCAAAGGTGTACTAATTGGATTTTCATTCTGCATTCTAAAGCTCTCTGACACCTTCTCTATGTATTCACCCTGAGACAATGTCAAATTATGATTTTTCGTATCTCTTGTTATTCTCATACCAGGGATTTTCTTTGCAGCACCCAAATCCTTCATTGCAAATGAATTAGCTAATTTCTTCTTGAGCAAATTTATATCCTACATATTAGGCCCTGCAACAAGCATGCCATCTACATACAATAGCAAGATAATATAGATTCCATTTTCTAGCTTTTTGAAATAAACATAGTGATCAGAATACAAAGGATACAATAAAGAAGAACAATTGCAAGAGAATTGGCCACTTGAGAGACAATTTTATTTGAAGAGGAGTCTTTGACCCTACATTGTGCCACATTCAACAAAAAATCAAGAAAATTAATTATTGAGAAGATCAATGGAAAAAATAAGAAGATTCAAGAAATATGGAATTCAAGATTTGAATTTAATGGGGTTCCACCCTCCAAGATAGTAGAATTCCATGAAGCCATAGGAGAAGATTTAAAAATTTCAATTGAAGATTTAGAGAACGAAAATCATATTTTAAAAGACATAGTTAGAGAATTGGAAAATGCTCTGATGCCCCCACCATTGTTTTCTAGTCCTATTGTCACTATGCATCCTTTGAGAAGTCTTGAAGGAAGGACAAAATAAACCTCAAGATTACAAGGAACATCAAGTTTACTTACTTCTATCAAGAAGTATGTCAGTGAAAATATCCAAAAGAGAATGTTCCTAATTCTCGAAACATGGGAATTGGCAACAAGCTTTGTCTCTTAATGATCAAGAATAAAAATATTCAGGAAATATATTCAAAAAAACCTTGAAAATGATGAATAATTTTACAAAGAGGTCATTTCTACTTTTTTTGCAAAGGTTTCAGGTCTAAGTGATTTCTAGAGAAAACAAGAGGATTTTCCTTCGACAACCCATATAAAACAATTTGTTGGCCCTCGACCAAGTTTTGGAGAACCTTAGTCATTTTTTACCACTTTTGGGACTTCGACAGGCTGGTTGAAGATGGAGCACCCAGGCAAAGCGGAGATCATGGGATCTCACCCCCTTGTTGCGGGATTTTTGGGTTTAGAGATTATGTGTTAAGGTCCTAACCCTCACATAAGTAGATCAATGTATTCAGATGTAATAAAGGTCAATATTAATAAGGCCTTTCAATAAAATAGAATAAGGCAGATGTAAGAAGACCTAATAGAAGCTTCTGCTTCTAGAAGGATCTTCCTCTAGATGCTTCTCTTAATAGACATA